>JAPSGF010000269.1:71524-111184 GCA_035772895.1 Perdix hodgsoniae | reverse complement strand
CCCCCGCCCCAACGCCGCCGCCGCCGCGTTCCCGGCCCCGGCTCTGCCCGCGCCCCCGGCCCAGCCCCGGGGTTCCACCCGCCGCCGGGGGAGCCGAGCGCCGGCCACGCGGAGCGCCCTGCCGAGCGGGCGGCTTGGAGCGGAGGGGGGCGAGCGCGGGCCCGCGCCTCCCGCTCGGCACAGGCGGGGTTACCGCGCGCCGCGCGTTCTGACCGCTGCAGGGTCGCTGCGCTCGGTCGCCCCCGACCCCCCCGGTGACCCTGGGGCTGCCCCCGTCCCCTGCCGAGCCCGGGCGGGAGGGGCTTGGTGGGTAAACGAAACCATCGCCCGTCTTTCTTTTTTTTAACTGTTGTCATTGCACGCAGGAAATGGGACGCTCGAGATTTCCTGTCGTTTGCAACCACAAACCCTCCGCTCTCTAAGGCGGATGAGCAGAGTCCGCGCGGCGTGAGCACAGCGCGGCCGTTCCGTTCCGTCTCCGCACAGCGGCACCACGAGGAGCGGTAGCTCCCTCGCCACGTCCCGCAGGCGGGCACGGTCCTCCCCGCGGCGTTATGTAGGTTACGGGGGAGGGGGGTGGGCAGGCAGCGGGGACGCCCGGGGGAGCTCTGACGTCCGCGGGGCCCGGCGGGGCGGTGCCTGCGGCTCTCCCGGGGCCGCGGGTCGGGGGATGCGGATCCGGCGCCGGGAGAGCCGTGCGCGGATCAGCGCCGTGCCCGCCGGCAAGGCAGGAGTTAACGCGGCTGGCTCCGCAGCGCAGCCCTCCTTTCTCGTTGCATCAAAGTGCTGTAAGGCTGTTCTGTGCACCCCCTCCCGGCTGGAAAGACGCTTTATCCCTGCGTGCTAAGTAAACAGATCTTGTTTTCGTCTTCCACCCACTGCCCTCTTTCTCCAGCCCGGAGCTGGAGGCGTGCCAAGGCGGCTGCAGCGATTGCTGCCTCCGCACTCACACACACACATACACACACACACACACACACACACACACACACAGCCGGGGAAGCAGCCGGGTTTCTCGGGTGAGGCAATGCGCCTGCAATTGGCAGGGACAAGGCAGGAATTGTAATTGCACTGCATCATGTGATGGCTTATGAAAGAGGAAGTTTGGATGTTTTAGTCACGTACTCCTTTGCCCTCTTGCTTTAGCCTCCAGGTTCTGCAAAGGAAAAAACTGCATATATTTATATACACTGGTGGGAAGCCAAGGAGCTGTGTGTTTGCACACTGCGCGTGGTGAGCAGAGCTCGGCGAGAACCGGCTGCAGGGAGGGAGAAGCACAGCTTTCAGCCGTCTAGCTGCAGGACAGGGAGTGTGACCCCTATTTATTTAACTTCGTTTCTAATGAAATCGGGTTGGTCAGAGCGGGCGTTGGCGGCATTTGGGTTCTACTGCATTTGCTGCTTATGAATCCATTCCGGTAGAAGAGGCAAAAACAACCGTTGCAGCTCTCAGTGTCAAAAAGCAGATTAAAAAAAATAGTGGTGTAGGAAATGTGATTTAAGAATCAAATCACACACAGAAGTCTGCAAAGCTGCTGTTACAGCAGTTTCTGCACAAGAATACAACAGATAATGCATTTGTTTCTTGTTGCTTTTTTTTTTTTTTTTCCAAAACAGAAACCATCCTTTTGTGCCTGTATCTGCGGAACGCCCCGGCGATGACATGGCAAGGCTATATATAGGGACTCTGGGGCCTGCGGGCATGCCCAGCTGGGGGACCCTGGCATAGGCTCCCTGGGGAGCCCTGACCTGGTCCTGGCTGTGCCTAGTGCCACAGTGCAGGGAAGGAAGGGAGAGAGGTGCAGTTGGAAACCTCCACACAGCCATTGCTGTCCCTGGATGCCCATCAGTGTGGGGCTGCGGATGCCACAGGTTCCACCTGCAGAACCCAGTGCTAGGCCGCAGCCCTGAGCTCGGGCAGCAGATGATTGCTGAGATGTTTGCAGGGCCTCTGCTGAAAGGTGGGAGCAGAGGTTCTCTGCCTCCCAGCTTTGTAGCGTTTCTGCTGCTTTTGTTCCTATTGGAAATGGCACTTGCTCCAGGGGGTTTTCCAGAAAGCTGCGTGTGGTCAGGTTACAGTGGGCTTCTTGCCTACATGTGGACTATGTGATATTTGTGATATTTGCTGAACGGTTCAGAAGCCCCTACAGCACCTGCCAGCTTCTGCTTGTAGACAGCTGCTCATTTTTGCCTGTGAGAGTACTGGTAGCCATCTTAGAAATGCTGAATGTTCCAATTTTCATTTAAAAGTAGGCATAATTTTAGAAGAGAACCCCCTGTACACCACACCGCACCCTCCTTTTATTGTGTGGTTTTTGAGACGTACCATTCAAACAGCAGTGCAGTAGAGTCCTGATCTCACATCAGTACTGGTCTAAAGAAATATGCCTGTCTAACCATTTTTATTTAATATGGGAAGAAAGTACTGATGTACATAATACTGCTGTCAAGAGCAGCCTGTTGACATACACGGGCTTTGAGACAAACAGACGGTGAGCCACTGACCCTACAAACACTGGAAACCACTCCTAATATTACCTACAGGACAATTGCTGGACAAGCAGCCATGCTGAGGGTGCACAGCATGCTGCCAGCATTTCTCCCCAGTGCTGCCGATTGCTGCCCCACGCTGCGTGACCCCTGTGACATGGAACTGCTGCTGCTGGCAAAGGGACCCTGATGGAGCAGCATGTTGTCAGCCTGTGTGTGTGTCCTGGGACAAACAGGGAATGTGGACGTGGTTATTTCACCGTCATTTTTGTTGTAGAAGTTTTGGGTGCATGAATACGTCCAAGATCCAACTTGGGCTATTCTCCGATTCTGTGCTTCCATGAGTAAGTGGTGTGAGTAAAAGCCTCAGTGCTACAGCTTCTGCTGCTTTGGTGGGCTCTACCCCAGGCAATTTGGAGCCAAAAAAAAAGAAAAAAAGGAAATGATGCTGTTTTTAACTGAGCAATTGACTTCACAACCTCATTTCAAGTAGCAGTGGAAAAAAAACAGCAAGGAAAAGATGATGGAAACACTTGAGAAATTCAGAGGTTACTACACTCAGAAGGGAAATAAAAACTTCAGAGGGACACTTCCAGATGCCAGAAGAAAGGGCAATTGATGTGGAAAATCTTCCGCCTGCTTTCTTCAGCCTGGTAAATAGCTACGTCGGACGCTCCCACTGACACCATGTTGGCTGCCCTCTGCTGCGAGCCACAATGGGCAATTGTCTGTGGGGTATGGGGGGACAGACCGACTGGGAGCTGCCTGGGGTGTTAGCATGGCTGGGCAACGCTGGCCCAGCACCAACAGGAAGACCAGGAGGCCGTGACCCCATGGGAACACCATGCTGCAGCTTGAGAGGTGAACATGTTCTTCTGCCCATCGTTGCAGTCATGTTATTTCAGTTTTGTAACATAACAAGAGCTAACAGAAGCATGCTCCAATCTGTGGAAACATAAAGTGCAGTGAAATTAGTTTCCGCGTGTCAGTGCTGCCCGCTTCCCCAATCCCCCTTTGGGCAGCCAGCATGGGGACAAAGGTGCTGCTCTGTGCTCAGCCCCCAGCCTCACCTTTTTGCTCAATGCTGTTTCTTAGACTAAGTAAAAATGAGTAAAAAAGGGTAATTTTATCAACTTGGACATTCAGTCATATGCACAGGGTACTTCTGTGTAGCAATCCTAAGTAGGAACCCTGACAAATTTAGGCATCAGTGACACGCTTGAAAACATCACTAGCAGAGCTGCAAAGATCAGAGTCATCCCTCTTGCATTCACCTGCATCCCTAATGCCCCAACACCCAGCTGAGCTCCAGAAGGAGGTTCCTGCCAGGAAGCACAGCCAAATTCATATGTGATAAAAAGAACTGTAGCAAAATTAATAACCAGTACACCCATTCTGGAACTGACAATTAACCTCGGTCTCCTCCTCTGAATAACAATTATTAAATAGCTCACCAGAAGTTGGAGCTTGCATATCACTTAGTCTCCCAAATGGGGCTGGATGAGGGACCAAGGACTGGTCATCTTTGTAATGGGAGCTGCGGGTGTGTCACACCCCAGTAACACTGTCTGTGCCAGGCTGGCCGCTGCTCCCTGCTGCTTCAGAGGTGCTGCTGCCTGCATGTCACCACAGGAAGTGGCAACCCAGCATCTCTTGCACACCTCTGCTTGGCTCATCTCCTTGCTGCATGGAGCTCCCTGCCATTCCCCCAGGTCCTGTCGCTACCACCAGAGAGCAGAGACCAGCTCTGTCCCTCTGCTCCCCTGCTGTATGCAAGCCCTGAGCAGCCATCGGGTGGTGGCAGCTGCCAGGTTGCAAGGGCCTGGGATGGGCTTGAGCTGCAGATCCAGGACAAAGAGGACAGCTGTCTTCATCATCCATTTGCCCTTTGCCAGTTACTATTATTGTTAAATGCAGTTCTGCACACATTGTAATTAAATGGAAAAAAATATAGACCAAATGAAAAAGGGTACAAGCTTCTCAAAAACATCTCTGTACTAGCTGCAGCTTGACTCAGCCTTCAATTAACATTCTTCCTCAAAATAGTTGTCTTCTCTAGCTTTTGTTAAATCTTTCATAATACCAGGCCAAATCACCACCCGAGAGAGGGGCTGTGAAAACGTGTCACTGTGTGCATGATTTTTACTTTGCACACGGGTTGCAGGTATGCACCAAAGAGAATGCTCCCAAGACAGCCAGGAGAAGGAGGGTATCTGTAAACCCAATGTTGCTCAGCACCTCCAACCTCAGGGCAGTGCGGAGCTCTGTGGGCACACTGCTGCTGGGGCAGCTCTGCTGAGCTGAATGTGCATCGGGGCTGCCTTTAGCCTAAGGGTCAGCTGGTGCAGACAAGGCTGTGCCTTCTGAATTTTGTTCTATACCAAGAGGTATGTGTGAATAGGTCAGCGGGGTGTGGAAACATACTCTAAATGCATCCTTGCACATGCTTTTAGTTGCCAGGAGGGTTGTCTACAACTCCATTTGGAAAGTTTTAAAAGAAAATGCAAATGGTAGGTAAAGGGCAGAGATACATTCTTGGAAATACATTTGGCACAGATTTTAGACATTCCTTTGTCATTTGTTAATCAGCAAGAAGAATCCCCACTCAACTATATAAAGTATGGCAGTACCACTTTCTCTGTTTACAGGTGACTAAAAAATCACAACCTGCTGCATTCACATCTGGATAGCACGTATAACTGTCCATACAATCGTCTTTGCTTCAGAATTGGTACAGGGCAGGTATGTGAGGAATCTGAGCTTTTTCTTATCTCCTTCCAAAACTACAAATCAGGACCAAAAGGATGATTTCGCTTACTTCAAAAGAGAAGACTTTTATTATTATTATTATTTTCTGCACGCTAGGGCTTCAGAATCAAAATTATACACCTGAAATACCAGAAAAATAATATGTCCAGAAGACTGAGAAGCTCTTTTCAGCTGTAACCAGATTCACCATGCAGCAGCCTGTAGTACTTAAAATCCTCTTTAACTGACTGCATGTCAAGACTTGCCTGTTTCAGACACTGTTAAGACGGCCAGCCCCCATATTTTACATACCCTCCTAATTGCATTCATATGTTTGGTTTCATATTTGACCTCTGTTGCAGCAGAGAGCCAAGGAAAGCACTCCTTTTCTGAGCTCTGATGCAGGAAGGGAGCTGAAGGGTATCACAGACTCATAAAATGGCTTAGGTTGGAGAGGACCGTAAAGACCATCAAGTTGCAACCCCCTCTATGGGAAGAGCTGCCATCTACCAGATCAGGCTGCCCAGGGCTCTGTCCAGCCTGGCCTTCAATCCCCCAGAGATGGGGCATCCACAACCTCTCTCAGAAACCTGTTCCAGTGCCTCACAGCCCTCTGATTAAAAATAATAAAAGATACTTCCTAACATCTAACTTAAATTTCACCTCTTTTAGTTTAAAGCCATTTTCCCTTGTCCTGTCACTATGAGACCATGTAAAAAGTTGATCCCATTCCTGCTTGTAAGCTCCCTTCAAGTACTGGAAGGTTTCAGAGAGATCCCCCTGGAGCCTTTTCTTCTCCATGCTAAACAAGCCCAACTCTCTCAACCTTTTCTCATAGGAGAGGTGCTTCAGCCCTTTGGTCATCACTTGGCCATGTTAGATTCCCGTGTGCCCACTTTTCGAGCATGTCTAGGTCCCTCTGTATAGCATCCCTCCCTTCTATTGCATCAATTGCAACACTCAGCTTGGTATCATCAACAAAATTCAATCCCATTGTCTATGTCATTGATAAAGATGCTGAAGACAAGCCCCAGGATGGACCCCTGGGGGACACAACCTGTGACCAGTCTTCCCTTGGACACAGAGCTGTAGACAACGACCCTCTGGCTACAATCATCCAACCAATTCTTTGCTCAGCCTTCAAATCAGTCTCTCTCCAATTTAGAGATTAGGATGTGATGCGGGACCATGTCAAAGGCCTTGCACAAATCAAGGTAGATGAAATCAGTTGCCCTTCCTTTGTCCACTGATGGTGTCACTGCATCATAGAAAGGCACCAGATTGGTGAGGTACAATCTGCCCTTGGTGAAGCCATGCTGTCTGTCTCAGATCAAACCATGTGATCTCACATGTGCCTTAACATCTTTTCTAGGAGGATCCATTCCATGATCTTCCCATGCAAAGTGGTGAGGCTCACCAGTCTGTAGTTCCCCAGGTCCTCTTTCTTCTCTTTCTTGAATGTGGGAGTGATGTTTCACTTTTTCCAGTCACCAGGGACTTCTCCTGGCAACCACATTGGCCAGTTACTTCAGAACCCTGGGATATGTTATCTGGCCCCAGAGACTTGCATATATTCCACCTCATGAGGAGGTCTCAGACTTGATCTGCTCTTACACTGGGAGGGATTTTGCTTCCCTGACCCCTGCTTAGAAGTTCAGGGACACAAGAGACATGAGAAGCCTGACAGACCATGAAGACTGAGGTAAATAACTCGTTAAGTACTTCAGCCTTCTCCATGTCCAAGGAGGCCAGTTCTTCCTTTTCAGTGATCAGGGGGAATACACTCTTCTTTGTCTTTCTCTTCTGTACAGTGTCTCTACAGAATCCCTTCTTGTTGTTTTACATATTGTCTTACCAAGTTCATTTCCACCTGCACCTTGGATTTCCTGACCCCATCCCTGCACATCTGGACAGCATCTCTAGATTCTTCTCAGGCCACCCATCCCCACTTCCCCTGTTTTTCCTTTTCCTTTTTTTTTTTCCCTTTTTTTTAATTTTTATTTTTTCCTTCATCTTGACCAGCAAGTCCTTGCTCAGCCATGCTGGTCTCCTGCCTTGTCTGTCTCATTTCTTATTCTGGGGGATGGAGAGCTCTTGTGCTCTCAGAAAAGTGCTGCCAGTTTGGTCCTATTACTTTATCCCTAAGGACAGTTTCCCAGGGGATCTCATCTAACACTTCCTTCAATAGCCTGAAGCTGACTCTTCTGAAGTTCAGGGTCCTGACTCCACTCTTTACCAGGCTTACATTCTCCAAGGTCATGAACTCAATCAGGGCATGATTGCTATAGTCCAGTCTGCCTCCATTCTTAACCTCTTTTACAATCTCTTCCATGTTGGTAAGCACCAG
The DNA here is from genome assembly GCA_035772895.1 of Perdix hodgsoniae. NCBI lineage: Eukaryota > Metazoa > Chordata > Aves > Galliformes > Phasianidae > Perdix > Perdix hodgsoniae. The sequence goes on along the minus strand of JAPSGF010000269.1, from coordinate 103,600 downwards.
ATCCAGCAATACTTTACCTCTCGTTGGTTTGTCCAGTACCTAAATCAGAAAGTTATTGTCAGTGGACTCCAGGAGTCTCCTGGGCCACTTGCAGCTCACAGTGTTGTTTTCCTAGCAGATATCTGAGTGGTTGAAATCTCCGATCCAGCACAATGCCTCTTGCAGCTGAAGCAAGAAGGCCTTGTCAACAGCTTCCCTTGATGAGGCAGCTTGGAGTAGATCCTGACCACCAGATGCCCTTTACTGGTCCTGTCCCACAGGCTCTTAACCTGTTCCTGACTGTTTCTCAGGGGCAGCTCTTTGCAGACTATCCACTTCTTAACAAGAAAAGGGCAACTCCTCCACTTCTTCTGCTTTGCCTGTCCCTTCTAAAAAGTTTGCAGCCTTCAATCATGGTGTTCTTCTTGTGAGTCGTCCCACCATGTTTCTGTGATAGCAATAAGATCATAGTTTTCCAATTGCATCACAGTTTCCAGTTCCTCCTGCTTACTTCCCATGCTGTGTGCATTGGTACACAGGCTCTTCAGCTGAAAATGCCAAAAGTCACATCATTGTCTGCCTTGGACCCTTTGTAGATACATATATAGAACCAGATAAATATGAATATTTGGAGCTAAATGCATGTGCTGCAAGAGCATGCTATTGATGAGAAAAAAGTCTGAAGGCACAGTGACTCCTAGATCATGGCCAGCAGACCATTGCTGTTGTTTTGGGGAAGAAAATGGGAAAAGCAGAGCCAGTCAAGGAGCAGACAGCCTACACAGGGATAGATTTCGCTCCTGGCCCTTTCTCAGGCAAGGCGAGAGCTTTTCCTGAGTGCAACCCACAAGACTGGATCCACAGCTCTTCGGCCTGCAGCACTTCAAGACTTCCAGGTTGGAGACAATACGTCTGTAAATATGGGGTGAGCTGCACCTCCTGTGTGTTTTACTTGGACAGTAGGGTGTAAGTACCACGCTGCTGTGCTCTTATTTAGCTCTGTTATTACAGCGCTGTTTGTGAAGCAGGAAGAGTAATCCTCATGTAAAAATAATAGTATTGCAAAGCTAGACAGCAGATGGTGTTATTAAATACCTGGGCAAAGTCTAAGGTCGTAACGCTCTAACAATTAGAAAGATCTATTGTCTATCACTTAATAGGTAACCTCCTAGTGCAGGATGTTTGCAAAGCTGAGCAGAGAGGCGAGTAGTATCTTGTACAAGCCCAGATAGCTCTTCCAGTTAAGCAAATACTTGGCAACTATTTTCTTGTCTAAATTTGGTGCTACCACCACGTCAGGTAGATACAATACGATCCCTTATCATTTCCTAAATGATCCTTTCTCTAATCAACTCCACTGGGTTTATAAATAGACTGCAGCTGCCTGAGGACTGATGATAGTTGCCTGACATCCAGGTTCACTTATAAGACCATGGAGAGACAACTTACTGGGTGGTGTAAATGGACATAAGCCTGCTGCCAGGCACGTCTCCCACCAGCTGCAGGAGATACTGGTGTGTGAGGTGTGAGGTGTGCCTGCCAGCGGCTGTGGCTTTCCATAAGCACCTGCAGCTACGGACCTCTCTCCCTGCTGAAACCTACTTGTCTCAGTTGGTGAAGTTGAAGCTGAACCTCAGTAATATGTGGCAAGGCTCTTCCTGCTGCATAACATTTTCAGTCAGAACTCTGAGGATTAATTTTATATTGTAGAGACTGCACTTTCTGCGTTTTTCCCTTGGTGTTTGCCTGGCATCTTGTGACCTGCACCTCTCAGTTGAACCTCTCAGCTGAATGCTGGCATCCAGGGATGCAACTTGCCTTTTCTTCTGCTATGAGCTTCTTTTACACACATAAGCAAGGCTTTCTGCATCATTTTCAGAGATATGAACCCAAAATCATCTCTTCTGGGACCACAAGCAAAATAGGGAGGCTAACAGTCACTCTTTGGGGTAGGTTTTGGATTTAGTTTAATGACTGTAATAGTGGCGAATGCCTTGGCAGCAGAAATAGACTGATATGGAGAACAATAGGGAACCTGTGACTTGGTACATTTGTCTCACAGAGGGCAGACAGGAGACAGGGAGTTAAGCAGAGTCCTGCGGCTGCTAATAGCTTCACACAGTACTTTTCCTCCGTGGCAATCACTCTCCTGCTAGGATCCACGAACTTGAGAACAAAGTACATTTTATTATTTACAAGGGTTAGATGACAAATACAAACAGATGGTGCAAAGATGACTCCTAATGCATAGTGATCAAGGAGTTTAATATTCATGGGTAAAGGCCTGGAAGATTAAGTAAACAGATTCAGATATGCAGGGGAAAGTATCTCATAACAATGCATAAAGTCAGCGTGGCCTTTTGTGCCCCGTTACCATTTGGATCAACACAATTAACATAAAGGGAAAGATTGGCTGAACTTTCCAGTCTCCCTAAAGTGCTCAAATCAGGGATCTGTGATTTCTGAGAAGAAACCTTAGCAAAGAGTTTTGGCAAGATGGAGAAAAACCCTTCTCTTTTGCTATTGAACTTTCTGTTCCTGCTCCAAAGCCCCTTCTGCAAAACAGGTTGCAACAGCTGAGCGTGCTCCAGCCTGCTGCTGTGGCTGCCCTTACGTAAAGCATTCTCACCTGGGTGACACAGGGCTTTTTGCTGCGACCGGTCAGATGAGTGAGCAGGGGTAACTCCCATGAGCAAGGGTTGTGGCATTAGGAGCCTAAGCATGCTGCTCTGCCGTTAATGACGCTTCACATGGCAAAAGCTGGGATCTCGTTGGTTTTGCTTTCACATGTAGTCATCTTGCAGAGAGGATTTCAACACTGATGAATATTGCCAGTCAGGTCCTTGGTATGAATCATCCTGTCCTTCCAGATGACTTTTTCTTTCTGCTGTTTACATGAGCCGCAGAGAATTTTGATGCTTTCTTGTGTATGTGTGCAAAGGAATGTTTCATTTGAGAAGATATTTCCAAACTCTCTGAAGTCATCCCTATATATCATTCCTTTTGTTGTTGCTGTTCTCGCTTTGAGCGTGGGCAGTTAGTGAGTTGTTTCTAAGGAGTTACTGACTGAGCCACAGAACAAAGGGCAAAAAAGAAAGGCAGGGAGAAGGGTTGGTGAAGGAATCATGCTGGACTGTGCCAAGAAGTTTGCTCTGCAGCGTGGATCAGCCTGCTATTTTCCTTGTCTACATCAGGTTGTTGGATGAACAAGGGATTTGGGGATCAGTGTGCTCAGCCCTGGAAAGGTGTATATGTGAGCAGGCCAGCAGCCCCTGCCTTCTTTTACACAAGACCCTCATCACTGCAATAGTGTCAGGACACCGTGGCCTATGGACAAATGGGAGAAGCTAGGGAGGGTTGAGTTAGGGCTGGGGAAGGGTTAAAACCCAAGCCACAACATTCAAACTGTGGTGGAAAGCTGCCCAGCAGCCTGCTAGCTGCTGTGTGAGGAGGTGAGCTCCCCTGCTGGCACTCCACCACTGCAGCTCCAAGAAAAAAAAACTATACCTTGATTTCCAGAAAAGTCTTTTTTTCTTTTTTTTTCTTTTTTTTTCATGGTCGTCACCATTTGGCTGCTTTATTTTTATCTGTCTTCTGTAGCTGTAGCCACCACAACTCCATTCCTATGGCCATCTCCCGAATGACTGAAGAACTCTGGGTTCTCTGGATGCTCTTTCTCAGGTTCTTGTTGTTCTGTGGTGTTTTTTCTAAAGTACCTGACAAACCCTGGAAATGGCACTGGGTGCTTGAGTCCAGGTGAACAACAGAAAGCGAGAAAAGGAGTGTTCATTGGCATGACTTCCAGCCTCAGACTTGTAGTGAAGCCACAGTGCAGTGTCGGGAGCTGAGCACCTACACCTTTGGTATCTGCCCAGAAAATGGTCTGGCTCCATGGGTGTAGTCAGTGGGAATAGCTGTATAAGCTGGAATACAGTCAAGGATACATGGCAGAGAAACCTGTCCTGTGAATAAAGCCTTTGTTAAGAGGGATTCCATCTGTACACAATTTCATCAGCTCCATGAAATGCGCAGGACATTTATATGGTGAATTAGGCACAGCTCCTGTTTTGAGAGAGAAAATGCTTCTGTGTGCTTTTCCACAAAAGTCCGTTGCTACACAAGGAGGGGAAACCTTCTGCAATGCCATTACTGTTCTCACAGGACAGGACAAGCATTGGGACTGTGCTAACATGATCATAAAAATAATGTGCATTTTAAAAGCATCAAATGCACAAAAAAATTGGCATCGCCCTTTTCTTTGCCTTCTCTCCTTTAAATGTGGAGATGCTTAAAACAGTGTAAATAACATTCAAGACAGCTAAAGAGCAGTCCACAGTGCTGAAACACTTCTGCTGTCCAAAGCAGCTCCATGCCAGCTATTTCATTTACCATATGTTTGGTGTGGTTTTGGCAGAGTCAACATGAGGATTTTTGGGCAGGCCTGCGAAACAGTTTTTCCCTTCCTCCACCCAAACGTGACCCAGTCCTGTCTGCCATGATCACACCATTGCACAGGGTCAGCCTGGCTGTTTTGGGCAGAATTAGTCAGAGGGGCCTCTGGAAAGATGCCCAAGGAAGGCTGAGTCATTTTCCATATGAGTGGTTGCATTAAGGAGCAGGAAGGAGAAGGAAGACGCACTGTTTGGGGTGGAGATGCTCGGTGATGCTGAAGGACCACACAGGGATTATAGGGTTCCTTCTCCAGGTCCAAAGCAGATGTAGTTGGGATGCACTGGCTGTGGGGCAAGCTTCTAGATTGCCATCCTGCAGGAACTGCCAGAGGCTGTGAATCAGTGACTGGAAACGTGGAGGTTTGCTCCTGGTGTTGTCTGGTTTCAGATGTGAAGAACATGGGTTCCAAGCAGCCCAGTCCAGCAAAGAACTGCCTGATCTGTGAGCAGACTCTTCAGGGTGGGGCTTCTTTTTCCTTAAAAATGAGTGGGATGCAGTGGCCAGACATACAGTCTAGCTGGTGCTATCCAGATATGGCCTGGGACTTGTCTAGCCAAACAAGGGAAGAAGAAAAGGGAATTTAAACACACCTCTCTGCCCTTTTCTAAGCAAGCGCTGCAAGGTGTGAAGGTACAGCTGCATCATTCCTTCCTGCTGTGTGCTCTGAGCATGCATTCTCAGCAGTAGTTCAGAGGAGTGAGCCTTGTTCCCCCAGGGTGCTGGGTATCTGCTCAGTAGACTTGCTGACCTCAGGGAGCAGCTTTGCCAGGTGAGCAGTCCAAGCAAAGAGCCAAAACCCCTGGTTAGCACTGAGCCTACAATTCCCCCCTCGCTTTCTGCTGGATTAATTGCTAGAAAGGTGGTGCAGCTGCGTGGCAGCCCAGCAACCCATCTGGTTGGCCATACCTCTGCATTTCTGTTTTCTGAAACAGTGTTTCTGACCGGATTCACCCTGCAACCGGAGGGTGGAATTCAGCTTCATATCCATGGCAAGGAAGGTAAATATTCCTGCCTATAGTCTTTGCAAGTGCGCTACCCGAGTGTGCACATGAGCAAGCAAGAAAGTACAGTTTGCAGTGGGGAGGCAGGAGCAGGGCTCTCCAGCCTGCCTCCAACTGTTTCTGCTCACCCCAGAGCTGTTGGGGGCACCAGTCTTCCAACCACAGCTGCTCAGGTGGGCAGGAGCTCCCAGGCAAATGGAGGATGGTTTGGCCTCAGCCTGCGTGGGGCAAATCAGGCTGAGTCATCTAGAAGAGCCAAGGCTCTCTGGGCCCCTCTTCCCAGAGTTGGCCTTTAATCCAAGCTGGCTGCATGTTGCCTGCTGTCAGCAGCCCTTTTGTGCCTCCACAGGTGTTTGCTGGTGCGGGGCTGAGTGACTCAGCCTGCGCCCCTACCGTGAGCACTGGAGAGCTAGGAGGGGCTGCAGAGTGCCTGGCTGCAGATCTCGTCCTTCCCTTTTCTCATTTCAGCAAAACCGTTGCAAATTTCACGGAGCTTTCCATCACAGGCAAACAAAGAGGAAATTGATTCAGAGCGAGAGCATTAACATCAACAAATAGTAAAGGCATTGCCTAATGCTATCAAGCAAGCTTCCTCTACTGCAGAAGCAGAGGTGGGCCGAGTGAAGCTAAGGAAGTAAGGGGACAGCGGCTGTGTGAGGGCAAGGATCCTTAGCGAAGAAAACCCAGAGGATAAAAGGCAAAAAGAACAAAAGGAGAGGTGTTGGAGAAATATGACTGAGCAGATGCAGTACTTATCTGCTTATGCATCAAATAAAATTCCGATGTGTAAACAAAGAGCAATGAGTAACATCAACTGAAGGGCCAACATGTGGGAAGGAGTTGTGCTGGTGTAATAAAAGGGCCGGTGTTAAACCATTCCAGTTATAGCCCTGCACATGTGAGCTGCTGATGGAAGAAAAAGGCCTGGCTTTATGGCTTCCAAGGAAGGATGGCAAACACTGGGGCTTCCCGGTGCAAAGTGCTGATCCGTATGATAGTAAACTTTCATTTGTTCAAACATCGGTGATGAGTCAGCACTGTACTGCCTGCCTTTATGTAGGATAAGGCAAGGTCTGTCTTCCAACAGGTGGTTTAATGCCAGCAAAACAACAACAACAACAAAACATCTAGAGCCAGAATAAGCACATGGTACATCATTTTGGCTCTTCCAATAGAAATGTAACTGGGAATTCACTAATAATCTCAATTAGTCTTATCCTGGGTACTGCCACTAATTTTCACTTACATCAAGACTATTTTAGTCTAATTGGCTATTAAAATATATGTCAGTGTGAAAGTTTCTAGCTCTTCAGCACCAGTGTAACTCATTTTCCAGAGCAATGCGAATGCCAAGAGGAATGGTTCCCACCAGCCTCGGAGCGCTGACACACTCACTCGGCAAGCACCTGCCCTGGCCTCAGGTACCTTCCAGCCTCCCACGGGTTTGTTACTGCAAGGGGTGTGCTCGCCTGTCTGCTCACCTACCGTCATCTGGGGTTTAAACTAGAGCACCTGACCCAGTATTTCAGATGACAGTGCGGTGACTCACTCAGAGACATCTTAGCATAATGGAAGGAGCTCCTGCCCCAGCACCTGCCCTGCCACGCTGCAGGGACGCACGCAGCCTTTGTATCACACTGCTGCTGCAGGGCAGCTGGACCTGTATGAGCTACCTCTGCCCCTGGGCCTTAGCCAGTGCCTCTGCACGTATCACTTCATTCCCCTCAGAGTTACCCACACTGTGACCAACAGACCCAAATATCCTCTAAATTGTGCTTCTGAGGCAAAAGGAATATGGATATCCACTTTTTATACCACTGATGGTGCAAAGGAGCATGTAGACAAGCAGACATGAGCCCCACGTCCTGTAGCTTCTTGAGGTTTTGCTTGCTCTTTCTCTCTGGCAGGCACATCAGACTGGCCTTTGATCACCAGAGATCAAGAGTATTTCCACCCATACAAAGTAAGTCTGTTGGTTGCACGGACAGCTCAGAGGAAATGGAGCTCCTGAGAAGACCTGATTTTGGGTGCATCAGTTCTTGTACGAGCATTTCAAGTGTTAGAGGAGTGTCTGGATTTTAAATGTCTTGCATGCAGCACACTGCTCCAAAAAACTCTCTACCTTAGGCTAGACCTCAGGCTTGAATATTAATGAAGGCATTTCCCTACATGAGCAACATGTACTATCTCATGTCTTATGCCTGCCTTGAATTTAAAGTGTGCAAGTGCAAGTAAGTCTCATGTCAGGTCACCTGCAACTACAGATAACCGCAGATAAGTGCTATGGGTAATGCTGCTCTACTGGGATGAGCTCAGAAGTGGTTTCCAGCGCTTCTTTCCCTTAAGCAGCTGATCTGGGCTGAAGGTTGTTGCCATCCTAAGCTACAAGGCTGAAGGCTGGCCCGCCACGTGTGCTGGTACCTTTGGAATGCCCCTAGAGGTAGTTATCCTGGAGCTGCTGTGGCAGTGGGGCTGAGCTTGTGTTGGACACTGCCAAAACTGTGACTGCTGCGACCAGCCTATATCTCTGAGGATGTGAAGTGTGACTGCTTGAACAAACAACACCGGGGCTGCTCATCTCATTCTTTCCACACTGCTGGCTTATTTTTGACCACGAGAATAGTGTTTCCCAAAAGAACTGAATTGTCACACGCGACAGGATATGAAATACAAGTTGCAGATTTCTGCAGTAGCTGCTTTTTCCCAAATCTCTACCATACCATATCTTAAGTCCTTTGAAAGGACATGTTTAGTGTCACTGCATTGCTCTGGATATCCATCATATGCGGGGCAGAAAGCAGCACAAAATGGGTCAGTGAGTGTTAGCCTGTGTCTGTGAGCAGATCTGCCTCTTATTCCTGAAATGCTGGTAATGCAGTGCTCTCCCTCTCAAAGCCCCTCTTACAAACCTCTCCATCACTTTCTGCATTTCTGCTCTTTGCAGGCACTTTCATCATTAGCAAGCCTCTACTGTCCGTGGCTGTGTCTGCACTATCGACTGTCTTTCAGAGATGTGTAAGGAAACCTGAGGCTTCTTGAAAGCATTCTTGCCCTTTCCTATCCCTGTGAAGTTGGTTATCAGTTCTGCAAATTCTTACATACAGAAAATGCATTTGCCTACAGCAGAGGAGGTAAGAAAACACTAATGGTGAGCAAACTGACCTGGGGGGGAACATTTCCAGTTCTTCTGTGGTGTTTTCCCTGCTCATTAAAGCCCCTCCTTGGGCCTAGGGCTGTGTTTGATGGCAGATGATAATGACTCCAGAAGTGTGTCCCATTGCCTGGAGGCTGCTGCTGTGGGATCCTCTCTGCACAGCACAAGCAATATCCCAGCTTCCAATAAGGAAGAGGCTAGCCTTGTGTTTCAGCATGATTCATCTCTGGTGGAGAAACCAGGCTTCCTTCTGCTAAGCTCCCCCTCTGTGGCCTTTTCTGTAGTTTTGTACGAGCTGAAAGGCATTGCAACAAAAGCACTGGAGAGAAGTCGCAGTGTGGATTTGTCATATACCAAAACCCACATTTCTTCTGTATCTCTCCAGCTTCTCAGGAAACTGGTGTCCTGGAAAGAGACCAAGTCGGACATAATCTTATCTTTCAGCCTATTTATTTTAAACCCAAACAGGTTCCTTGATCCTCTCCAACTGAAAACACGCTTTGGGATGGTAGCAGCACATCGAGCAGCTGGTGTGGGCACAGTGGACCAGTGTTTTTCTGGCTAGAGCCACCTTTGGTGATGCCATCTCCCCATGCAGAGGACAGAGCGGATGCTGCTGTGCTGCTGCCTGCATCGGTTGGACTTTGGTTGGCAGGGCATTGTAAAATGACTCAGTGGGGATCAGAAAGTGGTGGGATCAAACAAAAATCACTTTGAAGCTGCTGTCAGTTGGCAAAAGAATAATTTAAAATTAAACTAGTTCTGAAACTATCTACCGCAAGCGGTTACAAGCCTCGGTGTTGTAAAACTGGGCTGTTTCCTCTTTTCCTCGCAACGATGATGTCCTTGATTCCTCCTTAGGCTTCTTTGGCAATTCTTGCACAGTAATAAAAAGGCATGACACAGCATATGTTTTGCGGCTCACCTTGCCAAACAAAATTACAACGTTAGTGTAGCTTCTTCGCATTTGCATAATTAACTCTACAAAGGAGATAGAGAGAGGGTAAGCATCTGTGCCAAGACAAAAGCAAAAACAAGAAGTACGGAAGTCTGTTTTAAAGTCGTCTCTGTTCAAAGCAATTCTTTTAAAAATGACTTATCTTGAAACTGTTGCAGACAATTAGGGAAAGTCATACAGTTTCTAAATGTCTGTTATGTTTTACGTCTGCAGCTACATTACTAAGATTCAAAAAAAAAGATGCCTCTTTGAGAGCTCATGAAGGTTGTGCAGGAGCACATCTTCTGTGCAACATGTGCTGGGGCCGGGAGGAAACAGTCTCCGCAGGAGTCACTGCCCACTCTTTAGGCTCAGCTGGCATCGTTCTCATGTTTAATAGTGTTCAGGACAGTCTCTCTGTTGAACTGAAGTACGCAGCTGCCACAAGGGAACTTGGTGCAGGTGAAGAGGTAAGCAGGGTGTGAGCTGGCCCCCGTCCTGCCACCTATCCCACTGCCTTACTGCCATCCTCGTGTCTTGAAAGGGCAGCACTTGGGCACTCCAAGCAAAGGAAGGGATCTCCCAATACACAGGATGATGAAAGGGAAAAAGGGAAACCCTTCCGCCAAACTTGTTTCGGAAAAAAGGCACAAAGCTACCACAACAAGTCCACTGTGCTTTTACCTAAACTAGTATTAATAGCTGAGTTAGGATTCAAGCAGCCTGAATTGTTCTAATATAGAGCTTTAAAGAGCAATTCCTTTTTCCACTAATGCCAAAGATGAGACTCCCAGCAAAAAGTCTGGCCCCAAGTTTCTGTCAAGTCCCCAGGCAATCTGACTAAGAAAAGAAGAAAAACAAAACAAAACAAAACAAAAAGGAGAAAAAAAAAAAGAGACAAAATAAAAGAAAAAGGGGAAAATAGAAAAGAAAGAGATGAGGAATATTTTACAACCAGCTGTGGCAGCTGGCAGCAGGTCATCCAGGTAGAGCAGGGATCCTGCATGCTTGCTCAGTCTCCCTTGCTTTTAGGCAGCCTCCAGACATGAAACCTTGTCATGCTCTGCTATCACATCCAGTGCAATGCCCCACTGTGCACAGTGTTGTTCAGTCACAAAGATGTTGTCTGTCTGCTCAAAGTTCTCACAGAGACCTTTGCACAATGTCACCGCAGTCAAAACTTGTTTATTAAATGCTCATTTAGCAGAAATGAGGTCACATCATTTAATGGCTATTAAGATGTTAATGCATTAAACACACTAAAATATCGCCTGTTTATCCTAACCCTCATTTATCTAAATCACCTTTGCATTCATTGTGATGAGTGAGATTTGACTGTGTCTGCTAATTATGTAAGAGTTGAGCTAGCACCAGTTGGTGTTACTATTGCACCCAAGCACCTTGGTAACAAACATCATCATCCACAGTAAACTGGAGCTATTCCTAGATAATGATGACAAGAGAAATCCCCAAATACAGTAGGAAGAAGTAAGTCAGTGCCCGAAGAACAGCAAGAGGAAGTCTCTGTGTGGAAGGAACCATGACTAAAGCTGTGAAGTGTCATCCAAAATCATTGATCCCTATTGGTAAGCCAACCTACATCAATAGCACCATTCTGTGGCACAAACAATCCCACAAATACCATGTAACGTGGAGTGAGAAACACCTTCATTCGTGTGCCACTGCCCGGTGGTCCCCACACCCTTGGAGTCTGAGGGAACATCTCCATGGCCCAAGACCTGGTGCAGTAAGTCGGGGTGCCTCCAGGCATCAGCATCCTTCTCAGGGTGAGCACCATTCATTTTATGGTGGTGCATGCTCAGCAGCCGTAGTGCTGAGCTCTGCTGCAGGGTTGAGCCCAGCTCTTTCTGCCTACGGAGATGAATGCATGGTTGGCCCCGAGCTGCAACTAATAGATTAAAGCTCCCAATAAATCAAGAGTTTTGCAAAAGCGTGAATGACTGATTTCACAAGGTGATTAGAATTATCAAGGGAAAAAATTTCAAGTGCTCAGTAATTTACACCAACCACCTGTACTTTTAAAATAACTTTCCCCATTCCCCTCCCTTAATTTTAAGGGATTCTTGCCATGTTCTTCAAGCCATTTCCTTCCTTCCCTTCAGCTCTGATTGCTGCGGAACACTCTTAATAAAGAATGTGCCATATCACTGGAGATTGTTCTGGGGATGAAAAATGCAATGTGATTTATTATAACATGGCCTATGCAGGCAGCTGATCTTAGCCTGCATTCTGCATCCTTCCAAAATCAAAACAATTTACAATGTAATATTGTGAAATTGGGTTTATATTCCAGTCTGCATTTTATGATTCTTATCCTTAAGAAAGCGTTTTCAAATGCATTTTCAGTTAGTTAGATTTTTCCATGCCTGCTTTTTGCTTTGAACAGTGCTAGCAAAGTCGTGCCATGGTTTGAAAGGCTTTATGTGTAAATTTGGAACTCGTATCACACCCTACTGAGCAGTGGGGAGTGTTCATTTATTTGTTTATTAAGTAGGAGTTATTTTCTCTCCAGCATGCTATAAAGCCAGCTCTTTAACCTCATTCCTCAACATGGACAAGAACTGAATTCCTGGAATAAAGAAAAAAAATGAGAAAATGCACTCCCATTTTGACAAAGATAACTAAAGAGATCCTTCCAACTCAAAAAAGCATTCAGGAAAAAATGTGGGACATATCCTTCACAGGTTGTCAGCCTTCCATTGGAAGCAGAAGATCCGTGACAATTCATGCCACAGAGGTTTGCTGCCAGGTGGCGGAGGACAAAGTTCGCTCTGGAGTGGTTTGCTGGTGGGGCAGCTGAGCAGTGGGTGGAAGTGCCCAGATGGGAGGCAGGGAGAAGATGGAAGGCAGAGAACTGAGGTGTGCAGAGGTGGCTGGGAGGACACATCACAGCCCCATCTCTGTGAAAGGCCAGGATGATGGCTTAGGAAAATGCAGACATAAAGGGCAGTTGGGCAGTGGTACAGTCCCAGCTAAGTGCTTGGTTGTTAAAGAGTCCCAAAGGACTTTTTATGCAGGAATTTCCCTAACTAAATTTTAAGTCTGGTTATACATTGACAAGAAAAATGACCCATGGTGAGGTGTCCGCACAGCCTGCTCTTTCACTTTGATAGCCCCAGGCTTCTGTGCCATGAGAAGCAGTGGGTTAACATACCACCTGTACCCTGTCTGTGCCACCCAGGACAGATCTCAGGACTGCTTGAGTTTATCTTTATTTTCCAATATTTCAACTGAAGAAAATATCCATTAGCTGATCTATGATAGAAAAAGTAAAATAAGCATCTGTACATGTGCTCAACACAAATAACTTACTTGAGAAACCCCTCACACACCTCTGCTTTATTGATTTATTTTCCAGTGGTGGTTTTATGGTGTTGTGATGAAGCAAAATGTTTGACACAAAGAAGTAGTCTTTACCCAGATACTTGTATCCAGTAGGCCATCTTGTTAAAACATATTGGAATAGAAATGAAGAGGGAAGGGGCTAGGAAGGGAAGAAGGAAGGAAAAGCTGGACAGTTCAGGGTGCGAAGAAAACAGCCACATTGCCATTAGACAAAGAAATAGCATGCAAATAGTGGGGTGAAGACCCACTTTGCACAAGGACTCCCATTCATGATTATATGGTAGATAAAAGTTCAGTGAAATGGAAGCACACCAGCTGCGTTCACTTGGAGACTGTTGGCATCATGTTGTTGACTGCAGCTTCTCTTGCAGATGCAAACATTATCTTTGCTGCTGCAACACAAGCTGGGGTGTCCTTCCAGCTCCTACAAAAGTGCCAAGAGCATGACAAGTGGGTTCCAGCATACTGCTTTTGGTCAGCTCTCACCAAAGCCAACAGGAGCCTTGAGTCAGGCCACAGCTAGGTGCAGGGCTTTGAGCAAGCAGGTCAGATGGGCAATGGATAGCCTATCAATTACAACACGTTTTTGCCTGAGGTGAATTACTTTTAATAAGTATTTTGTCTTAGGAATCTTGAAATGATGAGGTGGCGCTGCTACTTTTGATTTTACTTCAGGAAAGATGAACTGTACTTTAAGGGGATTCTCTGTTTGCCTACAGTGTAACTTCTTTTAACCCAAATACCGTTTGGTTAACTTAAGTCTGCCAGTTGCCTAAGCCTCTAGGTATGTTCTTAAAAAATAAATAATTACCCATCCACATCCTCATGGGGAAGTCTCTCAGATCTTCCCGCAGCTTTCTTCACAGCTTGTTTGGAGCATTATAAAGTCTGACCCAAATTCCAAGAGCACCGTCTGGAGAGTTCTCCAGCAGATGCCGTGGATGCTCAGTTAGATTACGACACTACCACAGCAGTCTGTACATTTGTTTTTCCTCTTTTCTTCTTTTCTTTTCGAATGACTCAAAGACTAATCATTGGACGACATATCAAACTCCAACTTCTAGATAAGGAAATTGGACTGTCTGCAAGAATACCAGCTATTTTTATATCACCATAGTTCTTCTGTAACATTTTATTCTCGTGAGGTGATATCAAGTGCATAGAGAGGAGTAAGTTATAAAGCTGTACTAATGTGATTGTTTGGGATGTTAAAACAAAGTTGACAATTCCTTTACAAACCATCCGAGCTTCTGGGCAAACATCCCTGGAAGCTTCAGGAGTTCTCTTTGGTCCTGGCTGCCCCATAAAGAAACATCATTTATGCTGAATTAATTAGCTGCCACTTAACCCTGGCGCCAAGAGTTGATGTCATGAAGCAAAACAAAATGGAGCTAATGAAATCAGTAATGTTATTAAAATAACTCACAGCAGTTACTGACTGCCGTGCCGACTCTGCTCATGGACCAATCGCTTAGCACGTAAAGGGACTTCTGCAAAAACATGTTCAAGCTATGAATGGCAGCCAAAAGCCAACTTGACATCAGACTGCTCAGGTGGGCATTTCCTGGACTGCAAAAGGAGATTGCACGAGCACAGCCCTGGCCTGGAGGAATCAGATTGGTTTGGATGGATGGCAGTAAGGAGTAGAGGGCAAGCAGCTCCTAAAGCAAATTTCTGAGTGGGAGTTTTAAGCAGGAAGATACATTTAGGTAGAGCTTTTCTACTATTAATGCAGCTAGAGTAAGATATTTCCAGGAACAATGCATACCATGCACAGGAAGAAGCTGACTGGGAAAGATTAATCTGGCCCTGAAGGCCTAGAGTGTCTCAGTTGGCTGCTGAGAAGCTGAAGCCCTGTTCAACAGCGCTTAAAGAGCATGGAACATGGCGAGTTCTGGCTCAGTGAGGGCTTCTTGATGCTGCGTTTGCAGGCCTGAACCCCCATCACTGGAAACACACTGTAATGTCAGTGCTTAATGGAATGAAAGATTTAACTGCATGCTTCTTACACAGAATTTCCAAATGTTTGCAAAGTGTGAGCCCCCTCATTGTGCAAAGATATAATAGATACCATTCAGAAAGTCTTAAGACAGACAAACAGCAATGGTAAGTCTTGCACTGCTGAAGTTTTACACAAATAACAGTGTTTCCACCGCTGTCAGCCAACTGTCTTGAATTCAATGACAAGATCATAGAAGGGGGCAGATAATTCTGAGCGTTAATATTAATTTTTCCTGACACAACTAAGTGCTAAATATGCGGGGGCGTATCTATTTAGCTCAGTGCTGGTGCTCTTTCTGTGCTCTTCCCTGAGCTGACCGCAGCTGTCATTTCTTTAACTTAGCTTCTTCCTGATTAGATGCTCTGCAGTATTTGATTCTTATACAGGAAACTTGGGTCTGCGGGCAAAGGTGAAAGGCAGCTGGGGTGAGAGTGACCTTCAAGTGGCAAATCTGAGGCAGAAAGGACATTTGAAGAGTTAACAGTGCTCTAAGGAAGTAGTGTGGAAGGCATAATCCCAGAAGAAATAGTAAAGAGCTACTTGTGAACTCCATGGTAGCAGGGAAACTTAGCACAAGCCCTAGAGGAGGCCCACAAGGTACAAAGTGATTAAATCGTGAGCTCTTCATTAGTTTCAGATGTGCAGAGGAAGCAGACAGAAAGTCAAACTAGGTCATGTTACTAAGAGGAGGAATGAAATGAAAAAGATACAGGTGATGCAACAAGCAGTGGGCGTGAAGTTTATGTACTTGAAGTAAAAGGAGGGCCAAAGAAAGACCAGAGTTTCACAAGGAGGAGTTACTCAATAACGATGCCAAAGACACAAATGGTTGTTACTTTCTTTTTTAGTCTCTACCCAAAGGTGCCCAAGAGAGCAAGCAGCTTAATTTCAATTCCTGGAAAATGCTGGAAGTGGAAATTGGTTAAGCTGTTTTCCAGCAGCTAGATGACAGCAAGCAGATGAGGAACAGCAAGCTCTGATTTGACAGAAACAAATCACATCCAATCAATCTAATTTCCTTCTATAGTAGGTCTTAGATCTTGATTTTAGTAAAGCTTTTGCCATTGTCTCACCTGACACTTTCATAAACTAAGTAACGAAACGTGGTTTAGAAGAAACTGCTATTAGAGGAGTGTACAGCTGGTTGGAAAACCAGACTAAAAGCAGTTATAAATGCTTCACTGTCAAACTGGCGGTACGTATCAAATGAAGTCTGAAGCCATCTGTTTTGTGTCTGACAGTGTACGGTATTTTCATTAATATCTTTGAAGAAATGAGAATAGGGAACACTTATTAAATTAGCACAGGACATCATGGAGGACAAGCGCTTTGGAGAACAGGATGAGAATGCAAAACAATCTTGACAAATTGGAGGAATGCTGGGGAAAACAAACGCCATTGAGCAGGAACAAAACAGAGCTCTGCAGTTGCGTAGGCGTCATCAAGTACTAAAAGACGGCTGGGAAACAACCAGCACAGCAGCAGTTCTGCAGAAGATCTAGGGATGACAGCTCAACATGAATGAGCATGGTCATGCTGCAGTAAAAAATGAAAGTGTTGTAATGAGGTGTACAAACAGAAGTTCAATCTGCAAGAAACAGGAAATAATTCTTTCCCAGTGGTCTATGCTGTGAAGACTTCATTTGAACTGTGCACTGCTGTTCAGGGAGATTGTGAGCTTAGAGCAGAAAGATCAAAGGAGAGCAGTAGTAGTTAGTGGTCCAGAAAAGGTGCCAAGGGAAAGGCTGAACAGTCAAAACCCAGAAGAACATCAGTGAGACTTTTTTCTAACAAAGTGTAGAGGCGAGGAAGGCATAGCAGTGTTCTTATATCATATATCATATCATATATATCATCTTATAAATCAGGAAGGGAGTAACTTCAGTCCCAACTCCATTTGGGGTACTAGAGTAACAGCCTTAAGTTAGAGGAGAGGAGCTACACTAAAAATACCTTCCAAGAGCAAGGACAGGTAAGCACTGCAGTATGTTGCCTGGAGAGCTGTAGAGTTCCCAGTGTTCTGAGAGTGCAAAAAGCATTAGTCAGTTGGTCCTGCCTGGGACTTGGGGAGGAGCAGATGGGCAGCCATCCTGCTAGCCCCTCCTCTTAAAATTTCCAAGACTGGATAAGCTTGAGGATTCAACTCAGCCTGCAGTTGAGCACCTCAAACATGGGAGACCATTCCACACTGAGGACAACTGAATCAAGCAGAGTAATTGTATCTTTAGTTAATGAAGTAGCTTTGATTAGAAAAAGAGGGCAATAGGAAGACATAAAACCAGCATGAATTGATTCAGCTTAAAAAAATGAGGTGGTTTTATTATTTGCTTGCAGCCTACTTGCACCCTGACAGAAGTGACATCTCATAGCAAACTTTTGGGAATCTGTTGTTAAGGGTTTCCTCTTGCAGCTTACATAGCAATACCATAGCTATGCATAAATATCCACGAACTCACGCTTTCTCCTCTCTTACCTTGATGGTAACCTCCTCTCTAATCTCCTGGTCTGTCAAATGTTTCCTGTTGGCTGCAGTAGACATCCTTGCTTGTGCCCCAGTGCATCTGTTAACTGTGACAGCCACAACTAACACAACTCCCTGCCTTCCCTCAGGTACCTAGAAATGCAGCTCTGTCATCTTCCTGTTCATGTTTAGCCTGCCCCTTGAAGTCCTCCAGGCTTTTATATCATGCAGGTTTGTGTCCCTCTCTACTCATTAACCTCTTCCCCTCTAGCCTCATCCTTTCTCTTTGCTACATTAGACTTCTGCACTTCATCACATCAAGTCTGCAGCTGACGTTTCCCTCGCTGCCCACTGACCTAACACTCAGTGCAAGAAAGAGGAACTCCATCTCAGTTGAAGTGAAACACAAAGAGGGAACTCTGGTAGTCCTCAGCAATTCCATCTGAATCCTATCTTGAGTCTAGAGGTATTTCCTTTCTCTCTTCATGAGATTCATTCACTTCTCCTTTCTCATGACCCAGTCTCCTACTTGTACAGCAGAATTGATGGCTCAGATGGTGCCTTCTGACCTTAAATGCCTGAAGGTTAACTAGGAGTGGGGGCACAAGTAAGAGTACAGCATGTTTTTAAAGAAATGCCTTGGACATGCTCATGCACTGCCATAAAACATAGCAGCTTGGCTATGTTCATTTGTTTTACCACTTCTTGTCTTCTTGCTAACTCTCTGTACTTCTCTGACATTAAATTCATCACTGCACTGACACAGCAACATAGTTATGTATACCAGGCACATAAAACACTGCCTAGCCATATTTTTGTTATAAGAGATGTCACATGTGTGCCACATGTTAGTGTGGCTGATGGTCTCTCCCCAGAGCTGGGTTTTGTCACATCAGCAGGGAACTGGGCTGGTAGTGGGCCTGGACCAGCAGATATGCAGGGACATGGATGAGGATCATCTTGTAAGGTTGATCTTTTGGGGGGGGGGGGGGGGGGGGGGGGGAAAGGGGGGTGGTTAGGATCCAATTCATTATACAGCAGCTCTATGTCTGTAGAAGTGGATGTAGATGTGAGTTGCAGCTTGGAGCAGAAGCATTTGAAGGTGAGGGTAGATCTCATCACTGTGTGGGGATGATATTTGTCTCTAACTACACACAAAGGACATTTCATCTTTCCTCCCAGCTCATCCACTTCCCCTCCCATAAAGGACATAAAAAGAAACCAAACAAGAAGAGCAGCCAATAGAAACTATCACATGTTTGGGAAAAGCTCGCAGTACAAATATTTCAAACCAGAACTGCCTGAGATGACCTTACAAGCAAAATAGACAACACCTACGTATTGCGATGGAAATGACAAAGCAGGGAAATTGTTGCAGACACAGCACAAATGGACACTAGCTGCAGATTACACAGATTAGCAGAGCATTACAAATTGTACAAAGGAAACGCTCCATTTTTCTTTTCAGCATTAATAAAAGACACCTGAAATCAGCAATACCAATGATTCCTTTTGTGAATTTCAAGCAGTATGTTGGACAGCCACATGTTTCTCACCGGCATCAAGCAGCCTTGATGAGAAGAAAGAAATTCCATCAACATAAGGGGCACCATGCAGCCATCCCCCTTTACTCATTCCTGAAATTATCTGAATTCTAACAGGAGGCATTTTATTGACAACTATTATGCCTATTAGCGTTCACATGTTTTCAGAATGTCTCAAAAAAAGCTGGTTCAGGACCTCTTCCAGAGGGACATGTTCATCAGCCCACCCCAAATGACCATTGGAAGCTCTGCAGTGATGCCCACTTCCAGGGCTGCGGTCCCCTGGGCATGAGGCCACTTATGGCCAAGAGCTCAGGCAGGAAAGCCATGGCAGGCAATCAGGAGGCAGTTCAGAGGCTGGAAGCCCCCACAGCTGCTTGTGCTGCTTGGGGCTTCATGACTGCTTGTGTGCCATCCTCAAGTGAGAGTCTGGAGAGTGGGGCGATGCGCCCTGCAGTAATTTCTGCAGTGTCGCAGGCCAGGAAGCACCAGCAGAAGAGATGTTATGACAGTGCAAACAGTTACCTCCGCTGCAGGCATGATAGGAAGTGACACTGCAAACAGAAATGTAACCTGTCAAGGCCACAGCTACATGCTTGGGTAGACGAGCTTGTCGTTTAACCAAGAGCAGTGCCACAGCTCCCTGCTTCCCAGTGCTTGAAGGCATCTGCATACAAGAAAGCCACCCCAAAGCTCCAACCTTTCCATATGAGTAAGGCTAAAGGACAGTGTTTCTGCTTCCTGGCAGCAGTCTGTGTGTGTGCATGTCAGCACTAATTACAGCCAGCAGAATAGTGTGTTTCAGATGTAAAAGCCTTCAGTGCCAGCACGGACCTTGCCGTGCTGCAGTGGAAAATATTAAGAGAGGATTACCAGAAGGCCCAGAAGAAATAAAATCACAGCAAAAGGAAATTATACTGAGGAGCACAACATTTGACTTACAACTGTTGTGGTCTGAAACATAAATCCACACAGTACCAAGTGTCTGGAAAACTGAACACCAACTGTAATGAAAATAATCATTTTGCTAAAGTATTCTTTACCAAGGGTAACACTTAAAGACGTGTGTTAAGACATTAAGGTAAAATCTATGGATGCTGGCCCAGCACTGGAAGGGCTTCTAAGATGAGTGCTAGCTCTGTGCACATGAATGTGGTGTTTGAGATGGCAAGCCCCGCCAGGGTGAGATCCCATATATGTCTGCCACTGGGGAGAAGAGGAAAATGTGCCTTGTTTCTGCCATGAGACTGATGGAGAAGGAAGTGCTAAGCTACATCTTCTCTTCTGCATGCTGTTAAGGGCATCCAGATGACAGCAGAGCCAGCCAGAAGGTGCAGATATCTGATGCAGAAGGCAGTGGATTAGAGATGGTTTTGGAGGCCACTCGGGAGACAAGAAGTGGAAAATGAAGAAAACAGAAGCCATGTCTGAGAGAATAACAAGTTCCAGAAAATGAGAGAAAAAATCAGGGGATTAAAAGAAGATGGAGGAAGGAAGAAAAGAGCTATCTAGAAAAAGAAGTGTGGAAAGAGTCAAGACAGAAGCAGTGGAAAACAGAAAATTCAAAGAAAAAGGCAAATTATATTCAGGTTCTTTAGAGAAGAAACCATTTTCATTATCTATGACCAACAGGGTCCTGGTACTTACTAGGTATAGACATAAAAGGTCTGTAGAAGAATAAGACAACGGGTTAAAGCTGTACAAGCCAGAGGAAAGGAAAACTCAGATCCCAAAAAGAAGGGAAAAGAAAGCAAGGAAGGATCACGTTAAAACTGTCTGAATTATCTTTTAATGTTTGGTAAAGCTACACTCTACAGATGCTAGAAATTTAAGACACACAAAAACTTGGAATAGTATAAAATCCTGTGGACATGAAGAGCATTTTGAAGGCAGGAGATATGGCTCGTGAGACAGGCATCCCATGTCCCAGGAGGTGACTACAGCCACCTCTTCTGGAGCCAGGCCTCCTCAAGTATGGCCAGCAGAGCACTCATGAGGAGAATGCATCTGGCAGAAGGCCCTAAAACACAGAGGACATCCCACCAGGGCTGACCAGTACTCATACAGAACCGAAGCTGGGATTGAGCCCTTGCCAATGCCAAGCCTGTGACAGGGGCCAGCTGTGGCCTGGCAGCACCATGGCAACACTCTGTAAACAGGGGTCTACTACACACATGAAAGTCAAGAACCTTGGTTTATCATTACAAGGGCAGCATCCCCAGGTGGCCAGGGGTGGTGGAGGAGGACCCTTGAGCTGGGAAGGGTGACACTAAGCTCTTTTGTACTGCATTCACCTCATCAGCACTGTGACAGCAGCTGGTGTGGTGGACTCCACTTGCAGGCAACCTCCAAATCAAAGGGAGGCATAATGACAACACTGATGACCATGAAGTCAAAGACCATACCAAACTACTCAAGTGGTTCAAATGCACTGAAACCATATAATGGCTGAGCAATTGAAATAGAAAAGGAGTACGTATGAATGTGACCAAAGAAGGTAAAAAAAAATATGCTGTTTGTTGCAGATGGAGGAAACTGTTAGGCAACTGAGCTAGTACACATACAACATTACACGTACACTAGGAAGGAGTGTGGTCTGGGCATTGCCACAGTTCAAGAAAGAGCCCTCTCATGTATTTCCCAGGAGCCTGGATGGTTACTTCATGTGTGAGAATCTCAAGCTGTGACCTGCAGGAAAAGAGAGGGCACAAGGGAACCAGATGGCTGAGTGACCCCAGTGCTGTTCCCAGAAGAATCAGGAGTAGGCAAGGATGGATCTGGTGGCTGGGAGTAAAAGTGAGCCCTAGGCAGGTCCCTCCATGCTCTGGGTCTCTACTATTCCCTTTCCTACCAGCCCCCTTCTCTCCTCTAAGCCAGATTCCCACCACACCAGGCTGCCCAACTCCTACTCCCCACCATCTCATCCACCACAGCTGCAATTTTCCAACCCTAGTAAGAAGCAGAAGTGTCAGCACAGCATATGCCTGTGCTTGCTGAGGGACGGGAGCAGAAACCTTCCCACCTCTCAGTAGTGCCTCTAGCTGCTGCCTTGCTCTGCCTTCCCAGTCTGCCACATTTTTTATGTAACACATGGCTGCTTTGGCACAGCTCAAGTCAGTGTGGGGAGCAGCAGTGGCTTGTGGTGGCCATGGTGGCTCATACTGGCTCTCCAGCCAAGACAGACAGGGAATGCCTCATAAGCAAATGCTGGTAACCCCAGCTCGAGTGCTACTCTGACCACCACCACTGCCATGAAGCCTTTATGTCTGTCTTACACACTGTGCATGACTGATGCAGCACACAGGGTCTCATGCAGTGATGAGTTTTCCCACACAAGCACTCCCCTCCATCTCTCTACAGAGCAGGAGGCCAGCTTCTAAGGTCTGCCTTTCACTTCAAATCCTTGGTTTATGAAACTGTAGGAAAACCCTGAGACAGTGGATTGAGACTGACACCGGGAGAGTGTTACTCATTTCCATGACTGGTACTTCTCCCTACCAGCCCACGCAGAATCAAAGCAACTCTGTAAGCCTCAGCAAAGATCCTGGCCTGTCCTATAGGTGGTGGAAACTTGTAGTATATGGTGTAAAATGCCTACAGGAAGGTGTTTGTGACAGGGACAATGGCTAGTGCATATACCTGCCCCAAGGCAGGTTCTGTTGTTGTTCCACCACTGCAGAAATGATGTAACACTGGTTTTATTACAGTGTTGGAATCCAGCAGTGTTTTGCACCTGGAAGGCTGCATCCGACACCCACTTCTGAGGCATCAGTCCCCAAGGACTGGGGCTCTGCTTTGGTTTTGTGGTCACTGCTGCTAGCACAAGAAAATGGACCAAAATAAAAAAATAAAAAAAAAGAACAAGATATAAAAAGCAGTCAAAGCACTGCTGAAAAAAGACCAGATAGTTGTAACTCTTAGGACTAACCTTTGGTGTCAGAGGAGTCAATGCCTCTGTTTCAAAAGGATGAGCCATTTTGTGGGTATAACAGCTATGCACTTCATAATCTCTTCCATATTTGGCTTTACTGGCTTATTGTGCAGAGCTATTAGAATCAGGATCATCTCTTATGAAGCTGTTAATGGGATGCAAATTGCATGAAAGATTTCTCCGCATCAATAGAAAACAACCTAGTAATAAGTTATTGCATAAAAATCTGCATAAAAATCTGCTACAAAAGAAATACTTTGAAAGAAGCAAAAATCCTGCGTGACTAAGGAGGAAATATGCTTTACAAAGTGCAAATGAGCACTGGTTTTAGAGGTAAAGGTGACCTACCTCAGAGTTTCTCAGCTCCCAAAGAACAGATGTGCCCTAGCTACCCAGGTATAGTGAAACAGTGCTTCACACAACGTCGTGGCTACAGCCAGGTTTAAAAAAAAATGCAATTAATGTTTTATGCACTGAAAGATGCAAGTTCAGGCTGACCAAACCTGCATCTGTGCTGAATTCAGCAGAGCTGTGGCCAAAATACATACATTTGAAAAAAATGAAGTCTAAGCAGCTCACTGCATGTGATGCACTTCTACTTTTCATGCTGCCATGATGTTCTGAGAGTAGAATTGGACTTTCAGTAAGCTAGAAGCACCTAAAACTTGCATGAAGCGTTGACCAGTAAGTTAAGAGAAATATTGCTGAGTCTGTCACATTGCTTTGCTGTTTGTTTTTCCTTTTTGGTGTTGACATCAATGTGACTGTGATTTCAGCTGTGGTTTCCAGAGAGCACTGCAGCATGCCTGCGGCTGGAAGGAGCCTTTTGCTGCTTTTCAGCCCGTGCCACCTAGCACAACCACGGGGCACCGCTACTTCTCCCACGTGGCATACATCACACTCCCACGAGCAGCAGAACCTCCAGCACCATCATATACCATCAGTCTCCCACATTATGCCACAGAAATTCTCTTTGGTCTCCTGTTTTGGTGCTGTACATTAAAACAGGAGAAATGTACAGCACCAGAGCAGTGGGAAATACCAGACCACGCAGTACCCTGTGACCTGTTCCAATAGAATTGAGCTGCCTTTGGTACACCTGCTCTACAAAACCTAGAGGACAGAAAAGTCGCATTGCTGGGATTCCTTTTTCTGCCCAAAATCCCTATGTGCAACAAGAGCCAGGGGACTGCAGTCTGGGATGCTGCTCTGTCTCAAGCCCAAGGGGCCAGGCTTTTCCTGAAATAACATCCACCTCTTGCTTTGCTGCCTGCTGGGCTCAGCTGATGCACATGGAGGAACCTAAATAAAGAAACACAGAGCTCAGAACCCAGGCTTTTCCTCTCTGCTATCTGCATTCTTTTGCATTCATTAAAAAACAAACAAACCTGTTTCCTGATAGCAGAGAGGAAAATCACAGGGTTGTGGTTTTTTCTTTCACTTGCAATGGCTCAGATATTCTAGGGAGAAGAACCTCTATGGGATCTACACCTGGAGATGAGAGTGGTTGGTAACAGACATCAGAACAAGCAACAAATGTCTCCATCCCTCAGGGATGGGAGGAGGGAGAGGGATGGGAAAAGCAAAAGGTGTGGGCATTGCTCTATCAACCAGATGGCAGAAGGAGAACTGGACTATTCCCAGTCTCGCTCAGAGATCTGCCGGGGGGGCATTGATCGGAAAGGCGGAGGAATGTGGCCTTGTATTTTTTGCAGCAAGGATTGGCTTTCTGAAGGAGAGCTAAAAGAAACAACAGCTTCCCAATGAGAACAGAAATTGAGAGAAAATAGTAGAAAATGTCTCCAGATTACAGGGATATAAAGATAGCCCTGGAAGCGGCCGCGCTCCTTGGCGCAGAGTCGCCAGTGCCGGGAAGTGCCTCACATCCTGTTCTTTGTATTGTTCTCCCAACTTGTCTGGTGGCTGGGAAAGTTTCTTCCAGCAATTTACCCCGTCCTCACCCTGCAGCTGGCTGGCCTGCCGCTATTGATTCACTTCCCCAGGCATTTCTCTTACTGTCATGCTCTTGTGGCATCAAAGCAGCCTCTGGGCCCAGGGAGGGGGGTGGCCGCAGCCCTCACTGCCAGAGGAAACTTTTCCTGCATACCAACATTTTTTAACCGCAGGGAATTGCGGCCACGGGAGTGTGGGTAAATGAATGCTCAGCTGAGGGACAGGTGGATTTAGGAGGCATTTCTGCTGCTTTATGTGAGAGGAGATGCATTCCAGTGCCCAGCGCTGCTCCATTATATATAAGGCTGTTTTCTCTGCCTCTGAGCACAAAATCAAACTCGCAGGAAAAAGAGCCATGGGTTTAGATATATAATTGGATCAAATTGTGTGTAATGACCTTGGTCTGGTCTATTGTGCCTTTGTTTTCCACTGCAGCTTGCACCAGAGCAGGTACCATGTTTACATTACAGTCAGGGTGACCTGACTCCCAGCCATCCTGGATTCATTCTTCAGCTAATGGAAAGAGTTTCTTTGCTCTGGAAAGAGTGGGTTCTTTCGACAAGGCTGCTGTTCAGCCTCAGGTTGGCTGTGCCAGCGCTGAACAACCCTTCTGGCTGCATACTCTGTGTTCAGCCCAGCAGAACAAGACTGCAGAGACCTGTGGATGATTACTTATATATTGAGATGAGTACGGGTCATGGGTTGGTGGACTGGAGGGTTCACAGAGTGGTATGCCAGCACAGAGCTCAAAATAACAGTTTTCTGTATGTCACAAGAGAAGCTGGATTTGATCACAGTTGTGATGCAAATGGTTTCTCTTGGGCAGAGCAGTTCTGATGTAGCCCAGCAGTCAGAGCACAGGTACAAAATCCATAGCAAGCTTTGTGACAGTCAGGTCAGACCAGGACAAGAACACTGTGAGGCAGTGTGTGATGGGAGAAGCCATCCTCCTCCTGTGAGACTAGAGGAAAAAAAAACAGAATCTTAATGGAAAATGTGCATAGCCATTTGAGCCAGTAAAGAAAATTTCCCTGCTAATGTGCCACAGGAACTCTTCAAGCACAAGAGGTAGCCAGCCTTTGATCTCATGCCTTTAATGCACTCTGTAAAAGATACAATGGCTCCAAATCCTCTCTTGTGTTATTGCTTGCTTGGCTTAAAGGCACGCCACACTGCCAAGGGCATCTCCTGATGGCTGCGAGAGAAAAGGAAGAGTGAAAGAAAATGAATGATTTCATGGCAAAGTCCATCAAGCTCTGTGGTGGGCAAGCAGGGTGCAGGCAGAGCACAGAGGTGACCTTGTACAGCACATTTAAAAACACCAGATGCCACCACACATCCCACTGTGCCGGCTTCATGCTCCCTTCCTTGTCACAACCCGAGACATCCCCTACAGCACGATAGAAACTGTAAAAGCACAACTAATTACCTCAGAGAGCTATTTAAGTACCCAAACCTACAGCAGCCACAGGACACATCCCAACCCTACAGGCATCCAGAAGTGTAATTCAGAGCAAGCCATCTCACTGGAGGAGGCCTATGAGCACATGGTGCCAAGGGAACCCACACATTTAGGATTTGCTGCTACAGCTGCTGGGATGCAGAGCAAGGAGCCTGCATCTCCAAAGAGTAGAAAACCAGTTGCTGCCTCAGCCTCCTGATAACCCAAGGAAGACACCACATCTGCACGGCTTTTGTTAAATGTGTCGAGTGCTCCATTTTGCGGGAGCTGGAAGGAAGCAGGGAGAGGCGAGAGCTGGGGGCCGTGAGCGAGGCATGGTGGCCAGCACAGCCTGCAGTGCCTCCTGCCAGCAGCCCCTGCACGGGGAGGTCAGTGCCAGCAGTCACCACAATTGGAGTCTTGTGTCAGACGTGTGAGAAAACTCTCCCTTTCCTGTCGCACGCTGCTGCCACCACAGCTGCGGGCCCCCTCAGACCTGAATAAACAGAGCCGCGCTGCTGCCAAGGAGCATCCAGATGTGTGCAGGGTGACTCAGGATTTACTGGCACTTCATATGTGAGATCAGATTCGGGCCAGGACGGTGCTGTTTGGTAAATTAGCTTTTTACAGTCTAATTTCCTTACTTTAGCTCTTTTTTCCCCCAGCGTCTTGAAAGGAAAGAAAAAAATGATCCAAGACGCCAGCGTCTCAGACCACTTTAAAAGGTCTCTGTGAGGTGTCTGCTCTCTGACTTGCCTTCCTCACTGCAAAACTTCCCCAGCACTGCGATTTAATACACACACCACAAGCAAACTGGCAGTTATACTGGTATTCATGCAAGGTGACTGCGAAGATGCTGCCCTGCAAGCAGAATAAGATCCTCTTTAGCAAACAGGTCTGCGTGCAAGCTCAGAGATGAGCTGTAACGATGCAGTTTTTCCAGGGGACTGCAGAAACCGCAGCACAGCCGGTCTGTGAGCTGTGCTCCTCTGCCAGTGAGAGCCCTCCAGGACCAACAGCGGGACCGGCAGTATTTACATGTACCAAGAGGCCTTGGCTAAGCTATGGAAGGCAGCTTCAGGAGAGCACCAGTGTGGCTTTTTGACCGAAGGCACACTGCATCTGTCTGGTTTACTGGTCTTCTGATGCAGACCTAGCTTGGAGGGTTGTGGGATTCTCCTGTGAAATGAGATTTTTATAGCACAGCCATATTTTGCAACAAGCCTCCAGCCTGCCTAGGATATCCCTGTCAAGTTCTATTTTTCAGGCTCTTTGTGCAAAAATGATACTTAATGGAGGAACCTTACTGGTGTGTGCTCAGGCAAGGTGGAAAGAAGACACAACATGCAATCCATAAATAGAGACACTTTAGAGGCTCTTTAAACATTCACGCTTTTTGCATAATTGATGACTTTCCATAATAGATATGGATGATAAACAGCCTTAAATAAAATGAAAATTTATCAGTGTCATATCATTTATCAGCATTATGTTAAATTGGAAAGTATGGGGAAAATATTACCATGTACTCGAATGAAATCAGTGAAAGGGAGAATAATTTGGGGGCTGCATCATTGCATTCATCAAGGCTTTTAATGAGACAGCCAACAGCTAAGAAGCTGCACTAAGACACAGGAGACAGCCAGAATTTGGAGCATCCAAATACAAGCACTCGGCCTTAAAGAGGGCAAGGGAATGGATGAAATGTAAGGTCCAAGCAGCCCCTCGGACTTTAACATCTGTCAGCATATTCACCCTGTGGGCCATACTGTGAAGGGTGAGGGGAAACAAAGGGCAGGCTCATTCATATCCACGGTATGTCACTGCATATCCACAGTGGGTCATGAGGAACAATCTCTATGGCTTTGAAGGGTCAAAAGCAAGTTGGCTCTTCAGACTGAGCCACATCATTCAGTGCGCACCTTCCCTATATAGGTACCTGCAGCTAACCAAATCCCACTGTGCTGTGGGGAAGACAGGCACTTTCAGCAAGAGTTTGGTCCCATTTGGTATACAAGTGAGGCATGCTTTGTGGGATGACTGCTCCTGCTCATGCCCTGCAAGCAGAAATAGGACAATCAGCTTGGACTATGATTTTCAAACTTTGGCAATCATCTTGGATGAATCCCACCTCTGGGAAAGGCAGGGCTTTCTCAAGGGATTTTAAGTCACTCCTAATTACTTCAAAGTGTGAAGGCTCCCGTGTAAAGGAAGGAAGCAATTTTCTTCATGATGATGGCAATAGGTATCACGAGGCACTTCAACTTCTCCAACGCAAACTGATGAAGAATCTTCCATGCCCTGCAACTTCTCATTCCCCATGATTTTTCAAAAATAATTGACAGAGGCTGAGAAGGTCAGTGTATTCTCTCAGGATCCACTCTACTGAAGTATGCTTGTGTAGATCGGTTTGATTTTTCCAAGTATTCCCCCATCAGCTCTCTGCTATCTGTGTTGACAAGGTCAGTGAAAAGACCGAACAACCAACCAAACGAAAAAAAAAAAAAACAATAAAAAAAGAAAATTGTTTTTTACTTGCCTGCAGCATTTTTAAACCTGTGGATAGAAAGCAAGGCTTTCTTGTCACTTGGAATTCATGCAACACTTGTGAAGTAAGGGGAAAGTGCTTCCTATGGCCAAAGATGAGACAGCCTGCAAACGGTGAGCCAGTGAGCTGTTTCTTCAGGACCTGCTAGCAGAGAGGCTGCTTCAGGCTGCTGGACATGCCTGCTGTTGGGACCACTCTTCTCCACTGACTTTGGCAGAGCTATTTTGGCTAACACAATGCTCGGAGCTGGAGAACTCCGCTGAGGCCAGCAGTGGCTCCTGCTGCTCAGCCCCAGCACAGACTGGAGCTGGTGTCACCGGAAGATAAGTGATTTATATCTACAGTGAGCTGGAGCTACTACCAGCAGTCAGTACGGCTTGAACAGAGAGCAAATCAACCCAGAGAAACTTCTGCTGCTCTTGGTGTCCCCTGTTTTTTTTTTTCTTTCTTAGATTTGCAAAGCCATGATCTCTGTTGGGCTTTGCTGCTCCTCCCACAGCCCATGAGGCATCCTGCTGACTGCACTGTGGTGGGATTGGTGCCAGCAGGTCCTCGGGCAGGGCTGGGGCCAGGAGGACAAAGCAGCTAGTCCAGCAGGCCTGGCTCCCAGCAACAGCACAGGGCTCTTGTGCAATCTTCCTTGAAACAAGTTCAACTTGGCTGGGAGTGAAGCATTTGCGCATGGCCTGGAAGCTGGATCAAGCACTATAAACAAAAGGAAACAAAAAGAGGGAGAGCACAGTGTCCTGCTGCGAGGGGTTTGGCCAGAGGAGCAACATCTGACCCTGGCCAAGACATGCTGAGCCACAAGTGCCTGGAAGATGAGGAGATGTGGCATGAAAGGGACTGGGGCTGGAACATCTTCTGGGTAGGGGTGCACAGATGGAAGAGCTCAGGGCCCATCGTGGAACATTCTGCACCAAAGAGCTGCAAGTACAGGGATGCAGAGAATGGGAATTGGGTGAGGAGGCAAGGAGAGACTCAGAATATGTCCACAGAAATGCATCCTCCAGGGCAAATTCAAGCTGGCTAGTGAGGAACAGGGGACCTCCTGCACCTTCATACAAGGTGCTGAGGAGGACAGCAGGTGTGATCCAGCTGCAGGTTGCAGCTTCTGTGCAGCACAGGGATTGTTCAGGCCATTTCTGTGAAAGAAAGGAAACTGCTGCCTGTTAGGTGCTCTCACATGTGAAACTTAGGCCTGCCCTGTATTCTAACTGCACAAGAAGCTTTTGCATCCCTATCTTAGGCACATGGGCACCAGACATTCTCCAAGTGCACTGGTGGTGCTGGTGAGGAGCAAGACCGAGCTCACCCAGGCCTGGCAGTCTGCCATCCTGGAGCTGCACAGGGAAGTTCCTACACCCAGACCTCTTGCCTGACCCTTTACAGGGACCATGGCCAAGGAAAAGACTCTCTGTGGCCAAGGTGTTTCTGTGCCTCAGCAGTCCTATTTGGCCAGGACAGCCCCCTGTGGGCCTTTAGTAGTCAGTGTTAAACAGAGCATCCTTCCAGCTGCACTCTCCTGTGCCAGCCACTGAGCTCAGGCTTGCTGGCCCAGAGCTGGAGAACCACAGAACTGTCAAGAAGCCACCACCACCTCTCCCTGGCTTGGTCAAACTGTCTGAACACACACTGGGCCTACGTGTCCCATGGACCTCACCCCACACTGGGACAGCCTCTGCACCCAGAGGTGCTTTGGAGCCTAGGTGGCTGAGGGCAGCAGAGGGGACAGTAGGTCACCACTGCTGGGGTGCTGGGAGGCAGAAGCACAGCTGGATAAGGGCTGCCGGAGCCAAGTAAGGTGAGCTGCACTTCTGAACAGCAAAGTGCATTAGATAGTGTTAGAGTCTCCCAAAGGAAGCCCATCACTTGAATCATTGGAAACTAGGCTGGACAAAATGCTGGATAATGTCCAGGAGAGGATAGCTCCTCATCAGCAGGGAGAGAGATGAATAAGATGAATACCTGGTCCTCTTCCATCTCCATGAATATATCTAATGCACTCGTGTTTTTTATTTTCCATGCCTTTCCTGTGCCATCAGTGCATCTCAGCACAGAGTGGGGGATGGACAAGAGCCCAGCAGGGAGCACGCTACCATCCCCTTTGGCTCCAGAGCAGGGAGCAAAGCTCTGCTTTGCCCCATTTTCCCAGGAAATCCGAGTGCCCCTAGAATTCCTTTCCCAGGAAAACACCCGTCCAGCTTGCCTCCTGCCCAGGGCTCCTGCGCGCACCCCATCCTGGGAAGCTCAAAGGGCAGTTCCCATCCTGAGAAAACCACTCACAGCATCTCTCCTGACAGCTGATTCTGTAATTATTTGGTTGCAATTAATTGCTAATTAATTCCTGAGTTCTGTTATTTGCAGGTGGGCGGGGGGGGGGGGACATGGCTGCTGGCAGATAGCGTGCCGCCTGATAGAAGCATGCACCTCCACACGGGGAAGGGAGCTACCGAACGATGTAGGCCATTGCCTGGTTAACCGTTAACAACTCATAAAATCCCAGGTCCCTGCACAAGAGGCAGAGTCATCCCAGGGCTGTTAGAAAATCCTATTTCTCGCCAGTTATGAAACAGAGGTTTTGAAGTGCTGCCAACTTCAATGTGGAGCTCTGGGAGTGGAACACTTGCTGCACTGCAAGCCTCTTACATAAAGCTTTCCTAGCAGCCCCTGCTTGTCATGCAGTGTGTCCTTCTGTCCATCCGTGCACCAGAAAGCCTGAGTGACCCAACGCAGAGCCAGAGCAGCCATCTGTCCCCATGCCACCACAGCTCTTCAAGGCCAAAAGCAGAAGTAGGCAAAGCCTGCATGCACCAGCACGGCTGCCGGCAGTTGGGTCCACCCCAAGAACCAGCAGGCACACCTATGTGCCTGGTTCCCAGAGCGGGAGCTTTCCACCACTGACTCATCCCTTGTGTAGAGCACACTATTCTTGCCAGGCCGCTTCCAGGGCTTGCTTGCTTGGGTGCAGTGATAAGAGGAAACACGCATCGCATCCTGCAGTCCATGCCAAGGGAAACAGGAGCACTGCAGCTGAGGAAGCAAGCCTGGGGTAGAGGAGACGTGGTGGAAAGGTGGGCCACGGTGAGAGGCAGTGGGAAGGGCAGGAAGGATGGGTCGACTGTTGCCTAAATTCCCCAGAGGTGGCATTCCTGGGGCTCACGCAGTGCTGGGGAGTAGAGCACTGCTGTGCTGTTCAGCTGACAAAGAGACAGTGAAGAGTGGAAAATGCCCCACAGATGTCTAGAAGCAAAAAAAAACCACCCAACAGCTAGACTATGAGGAATGAAATGCAGTCTCTCCCTGC
>JAPSGF010000269.1:0-71024 GCA_035772895.1 Perdix hodgsoniae | reverse complement strand
AGTGGGCAGGGTGGGGGTCCTGGCACCCTTCAGCCCCAGGTCGCTTTGGGGTGCTGAGGTTGTTGCCCGCCCCCGGGCCCTTTAAATGGGTGCCCGTGCCAAGGCGATTTCTCGGTGGAGTTTCATAAGGAAGCACATGACGAGGGCAGTTGGAAACCACAGCTCTGCGAGCGCTGATTACAGCCTACTGAGGAAAATGAGATTTTTATCTTGCAGGAATTCAATTATGAAAAAGAAAAAAAAAAATACAGCGCATCTGGCTTCATCTGCTTGAGCTCGCTGCACTTTGGGGGCTTTCATTTAACATTACCTAAAACACTGTGCTCTGTGGCGTGTGTGCATTTTTCTTTTTTCCTGTTAAAAAAAAATACAACAACAACAACAACAAAAACCCAACAAAGTCACCCTGCTGGCAGCTGAATGCAGCAGGGATGATGTCATTGGAACAGTTGGAGGAGAAAAGAGAAAAACAAGTCTGTGTGTGCTAATCCTGTTTGCTGCCCTGAAGGGGATGGAAGGCGGCCAAGGCGAGGAGTTCTGGGAAGCCATATAGGGGTGCCAAGCCCGCGCCGCCGCCAGCACAGGGAACTGACATCTTTGTTCTCTGCAGCTGGGCAGCCCGCCAGCGGCCTCATTTCGGCGCTGCGGCATGATTACACTGGACATCTGCCAGCTGAGCGCTCTGAGCCCCTTTTCTTCCCCGCGAGCTTTTTTTGCCAAACAGCCAGCAGTTGCCATGGCAGTGGAAAGTAAAGCGAAAAATACTAACGCGCACGTATAGATAGAGGGGAAGATAAAACAACAACAACAAAGCAGAGGCACGCCTTGCTCCAGATGTGCCACATGCGCAGATATAAAAAGCAAGCAAAGCTATTAGTCAAAGAGCTGGAGACAGAGAGGAAAGGGCAGTAAGAACCGAGAGGTGACATGAGGATAAGGCGAGGAGCACCGCGGGCACGGCCCCAGCACGGCCAGTGGGCAGCGGTGGGCGGCCAGGGCTCTCCTCCTGCACTGAGGGAAGCGGACTTTAAAAGAGAGCAACATGGTGGCACTTTCACTATCGTCTGCCTGCTCAGCTCTCTTTTATGTTGTGTATGCCGAAAAAAAAAAAAAAAGCGCCAGCAGCTGTTTTGAAGATGAGAAAGGGGTTATTTATAAGCTCTGCATAGCGGAGGGAAGCAGGCAGCTGAGATCTGGTTGCTCTACGAGGTGGAAAATCCTGTTTCAGCCCCTGGCTCAGGCCAAGCCATGCTATTTCAAGCTGAGCCCCAAACGGTTAACGAGCAACCACCCTGCAGTCCCATGTCTATAATGAGTATTTCATTTAAATAGGCGAGTGCTGCCAGGTCCCGATGGGCAGATTTACACACAGAACAGGAGAGGTGTGGTCCCAGCTCGCTTTCTTTTTCCACCAAGGGAGGCACGGGGTAGTTTCATTTTACAAGGCAGCAATGTACAAAAAGTTCACTGCCCAGAGAGCTGGAGTTCAGCTGACTATTTATAACAGGATTTCATCTCCCTGTAACTGCCCTGAAGGGCCAATGGCGGCAGTGCCTGCAGCCAGCCCAAGGAAGCAGACAGGGCCATGGGCACCCACCCTATCCTATCCTGTTGCATCCTCCTCTCCCAGTGCAACTTTTGGCAGTTCCGTGGGTGGCTCAACCACATGGAGCATGATGGGCCTGGAAGCCACAGGGATGGGGCTCTCAACTGCCTCCTTGCTTCCTTCTGCACAGCTACTCGACTATAGTTCACTCGAGTTTCCCATTTGTAAAAATGAGGATGATTTTCCCTACTTATCTCAGAGATGGGCTAAGCATCTTAAATCATTAATGACTGCAAAGTGCTTTAATTTCCTCAGATGGAAGCTCTTACTGATGTGCAAAGTATTATTAGGATTATTATTGCTAATAAACAGGAAAGGCAGAGCAGTTGTATTTTTTGCTAGGGCCTCAGCCTAGAGCACAGAGCCTATTTTGGTTTCTGATGGGACTAGAGTGGAGGCCTAATATCTAGCGGTCCAGAAGGATGTCCCCAGTTTTGCAGAGAAACTGAGGCTCAGAGTAAGTCACAGACTTCTTCAGGCATTTTGCTGAGCTAAGACAGTTTAGTCTAGTGGGTATGGTGGTAATGTGTTGACAGTTTGACTAGATGATCTGAGAGGTCTTTTCCAACCTTAACGATCCCATGATTCTAAGAAAAGACTTATCTCTCGACAGCACCCCTGCAGAGTGATGCACCCCCAGGGCAAGAGCTGGCCTGCACTAGCCTGGAACAGCCAGTCATCAGTCACACAGAAAATCATGCAGGGCAAGTTGTTGGTGACTTTTCTAAGGTTACATCACAAGCTGCAGGTGGTACAGCAGCCACCCACTCCTTGGTGATCTGGCCAGGTATGTGGAATGCTGCAGAAACTCACCTGACCTCTCACTGCTTCTCAGCCCCTACCTAAGTGGTAATGCTGGGCTGTATGTTGTTTGGTGACAAGTGGATTGTAACCTACCAAAAGTTTTGCCAGCACATTTTAATATATTAGAACCTGGCTGTAAAAAAAGAAATTTCAGGGAGGGGGATAAATGTTACACAGTTCTGTCCAAGTTAATAAAATATGGTCTGAGTTACTGCCAGGCTACTTAATTCATTTTTATTCAAAGTGGCTGGGCAATTTCACTGAGGTTGGCTCAGTGGGAAGCAGAGTCACTCTGGCTTTGTCAGCTCCTGCGTGTCACCTTCCCAGCTGGCAACAATGGCCATGTCCCCAGAGGGCCCTGAGAGCAATCAGAGGGGTGCCCCCTGCAGCAAAGCAGCATGGACTGGAGACAGGGAATGGCGCTGGATGGAGCAGGATGGAGACTGGGCTGGGGCACGTGCTGCTATAGATGGCACCAGAGGAGGTCTACTTGTGGTTGCCAATCCTTCATGCCGGACTAGGATGGTAGGGTTGCCACCAGCCCTTCTCCTGCACCTTCACATTTTGCCATCTCACACCACAGCTTCAAGCAAAAGGGACAGTTACCATGACGTGGCCATGTCCATGACAGTTCCCCACATCCTCAGAATCCTCCAGCTGATTAATTCCCACCTTCTCTCTGGACCCACTTTGATGCCTTTGCTACTTGCATGACAGCACTGAAGACTCACAGACACTGTGCTGGCTGGCACCAGAACCAGCATGCAGGGGGACTGCTGCCTGCACTCTGAATCACCAGAAGGCTCCAGAGCTTTAAATGGGAAGCAGAACACGCTGCTGTCTAGATAGACAAATGAAACTTCAACCAGCTCTCTAGCTTTGGAAACAAGCTCTGAATCACTCTGAGGGCAAGGTGCCAAGAGTGGCTCCGCTCTAATCCTGGCTCCACTGTTCGCTCGCTGTGTGGCCTTCAGAAAAGCTCCTAGGAGTAAACACTGCTCCTTTCTCCTCCTTCCTGTCAGCATCCCCTCTGTTCCCGCATCCTCATGCCCTGGCTCAGAGCAGCACCCCGCTGCTGGCCGTGCACTTGGGGGTGGAGGAGGGAAATGTTCCCTCAGTCTGTCATAGCATGCTCACCAGCTTTCTGCTCCTCTCCCTCTTCCTGGGCCTCCCATGGACAGTGCTTTGGGTGAGCAAAATCACCAGAGGCGCTGAGTGTGGAGCCTGGCATCTGCTAAATGAGGTTGCACTTAACATCTTCTGAGCTCAGACATGAAGGTCCTGGTGCTGCATTCACAAAAGCCCAGCGTCCTAGGTAAACAGCGCACATTAATATTTATTTTAAGAAGCTTGGAATCGTGATTTAATACTGGAGAAAGGGCTATTCTTACACTGTGTTAACAGAGCTTGTTCTAATACAATATTTCCTAACTTCAGACATGGCAACCTAGTAAGCTCCATTACCACGCTAATACTATATAAAAATGATCCTTTATTATAAATCATACCATACACCAAAAAGGATATAAATAGAGCCCCAGTGCGGCATTGGCATGCCTCATATTTCTCTTGGTTCACATTAAATGAGCCACTAAATTACAGTGTCCTTCTTTGTAATATCATCCTCCAAAACCAAGCATTTTGTGCATTACATACGGCTGTTCTAACAAGAGAAATTAGTATGGCTGGTTTAATTCAGCCAGGCCTGCCATGCGTATTATAGGAGAGGGTGCTAAAACAGGCCAAAATGAGCAATTTCATTGTCCTTTCAAAAACCCCTCAATCGGAACGTGCAGTAAGAGCAGGAGCACGCTCAGGGCTGACAGACAGATCGTTCCTAAGGGGTGGGGCCTGGCACCCCAAGCCCCAGCAGCAGAGAGGTGACGGCAGAGGCAAGGATTTGGGTTGCAGCTTTCCCTGCATCTCACCTGCTGAAATGGGGAGAGATTTTCCCCACAGGATCAGTGCCAGTTCATAAAGCAGCCCAAGCTTATCTGCAATGGACAGCGCTACAAAAATGCAAACGCTGATTTTCTGTATGCCAAAACATAAATACAGCACTCATATTGGGAGATCAAGCTTGAGACCTGTCTCTAACAGAGCTATCTAACTGCACCAGAGAAGAAAACCTTTCCACAG
This sequence comes from Perdix hodgsoniae, assembly GCA_035772895.1. Taxonomy (NCBI): domain Eukaryota; kingdom Metazoa; phylum Chordata; class Aves; order Galliformes; family Phasianidae; genus Perdix; species Perdix hodgsoniae. Next base: position 66,475 of record JAPSGF010000269.1, on the reverse strand, counting down.
TCCTAGTAGCTGTACATGCCTTCGGGGACACTTAAAGTAATTCAGGTCAAAAATGTAGGTTGTTTTATTTAGCAGACAAAGCGGTGGGGAAAGGAAGGAGAGGGAAGGAGGAAACAGGCTGTTGCAAAAATACACTCCCCACAAAGGGCTTTTCAGGATTTCCCCCCAGATTTAGGCGATGTTTCCCTGCAGGCTCACAAAGCCTAAGCTCTGCTGTAGGGGCTGGGCTGCTGCCTGGCAATACTCAGGCAGCCATTTTGGAGCAGCTCTCTCAGAGGGGCTACATCTCCTCCTGGCTGCAGCCCAGGGGGCACAGCAGGCTGGGAGGAACAGGTCCAGTACAAAGCTACCCAAGCATGGGCTTTCTGCAGAGCATACAGAGCTGGAGCAGTTCCAGGACATTTCATAGCAAATTGTCTGCCACAAGGAGATGCGTTCCCTTATGCGTGTGGAGAGGCTGCAGGCTCTGCTTCCTGTGAGCAGGGCTTGCAAAGCAAACCACGTGATGAACCATCCACGAAAACTAAAGGTTTCTATTACCTACAGTATGCCCCATGATGGTGTGAGATACTGTGAAAATGGCAAGCAGCCTTGTGGAAGTGAAATACAACCTCTACAGTGCAACTCTTGGCACTGTACCCCCTCAGAAAAATTCTCAAGCAAATGAGAGTTGTGCAAGCTATGAAACACCCAGCTGAGTTGAGAAAGTGTTGACCCTCTGGCAGGAGGAGCAGGACCCGCTAGTAGGGAGGCAGGAGGGGCACACAGGAGGCCACAGGCTCCCACTCTCTGCCTGCACTGAAGCTGGCAAGGAGCCATGGAAAATCAGCAGAGCAGGGATAAAGTGAGGGGACAGCCTCTGCAAGGGAGAAAATACGTTGCTATTGTTTCTCCTTTCTTGTAGACTCAAAACCGCTTTGCACCTTCCCACCACCTTTGAAAATTCATGAACTTGAGAACTTCTCACACATCTATCATGCTCCTTCCTTCACTTGGCTCCCATGCTCATGCAGTTCTGCGCCACCAGAGAGCCACTAATTTTGAGGCATGGATTTAAAACTGATCTTGCACAAGAGATACACCAGCAGGTACTCCTGAAGATCTAACCAGTTCTAACAGGGAATTCTGAAATCTGACATATTCAGTGATTCCCTGGGCAGAGCAGGCCATGACCTGCCTGGTGTGGACTGCAGCGCCAGCTCCCATAGAGGCTGGAGAACATCAGCTGGCCCATGACAGTGATGAAGAGCCACAAGGGGAAAATGGGTGGTGTTTGGGTCTTGTAATTCAATACAAGACCAACTCTGTCATTTAAGAAACATTTACTAAAAATGAAAAAGAAAAAAGAAGAAAGGAGGATGACATTCCATTTGTCACAAGAAGACAGTGATGTACTTCAGGATCCCTGGTCAAAGGTTAAAATAAAGGACACTACTAGTTTAGGTGGGGGTGAGCTAGCATTTTTACCAGCCTGATTTTCATCTGTTCTTAAAAATCTGCATACGAAAATGGGAAGCTAGCTACAGCACTGATAAAGGCACTCTGGTCTCAGCATGGAGTTCTGGGTCAGATTTGAAGTAAATCAAATTTAACGCCTTAAAAATAGCATTATTCACTAAAGCCCAAGAAGTGACAGTGATTCTTTTTTTTCTTTGCAGCCAGAAAGACAAACAGAAGAGAGAAGGAACAGGAGACAGATTAAAACAGCTTTAATTTTAGGACTCTTCTCATCAAGAGGCAATATGTGATACCAAAAATTAGTCCAATTAAAGATGTTTATAACCTAAAGTTGCTTAATTAGCACCTCTAGAAATTTCCCAATATTTTCCCCACCAACTTCTCCTCTCCAGATGAGCACAGTGTGAGCTACCACGGAGGAGGAGAAAGGTGGCAGGACTTAGTTAGAGGTGTTCTGGTTGTACTCTCTGGCTGTACCTGGATCTCAGTCCCATGGGAATCCATCATCTTCTTAGCAAACCTCTACTGATGGAGGGGCTTAAGGTGCTTCCACAATGAAACAGTGGCTGAACGAAGGTTAGGGAAGCAAAGCTAACAACAGGGATAATGTTTTTTGCTGCTGGCACCTTTCTGCAGGTGCAAGCCCCCACCCCATGGGGCTGCAGCAAGTGGGTCCCCACTGCAGATGCACTAGCTGGAGAACTGCCCAAACAGCCTCTATCCCACAGGACACAAGACAAGGAAGAGTTCCAACATGCTTTGTCACTCCAGGCTAAGTGGCTCTTGCAAGCAGCCAGGGGCTTTCCTCTGGCCCTGCTACTGAGCTGGCTTTCTCCTTTATGCAAAGTTTTCCATCAGCATCATGACACTGCTCACAAGATGAGTCTGGCAGCAGGCTGTTCAACTTGCAGGCAGCACCCATGCCATCGCGGTCCTGGGTTTTCCCCATGTACAGGTAGATGAAGAAAACACAAGAGCATTCCTTGCCACTCTCCCCCTCCCATCTATTTTACAGCATTTACAATTTTACAGACTTAGCAAATTAGAGACAGAATGAGATATGGCTCATTAGGACTGTGTATACTGCTTCCTGAAACTCAAACCCAAAATGATGCCTTCCTCAGCAGCTACCTGTGCCAGCACGAGGGATGCTCGATTTACACGGGCTGGGGATTGCCAGAGGACGAGCCCTGCTGAGATCAGTTCCCAGGCTCCGTGCTTCTGTTGCCATGGGAATATATTCATTGCTTTCAGAGTAGTTTGGGGAGCACAGAGTTCAGGAAAAACACAAAGAACAACACTCTGATCTTCCAACAACGCCAGTTTTAAAGATGTAGAGTGAAAACACCTCCTCACCTTCCTGATGGAATGTCCATCTAAAATAGGATGAAGAGTTTGTTAAAAACATAATAATAAAAAAAAAAAATGGAATGGCCCTGCTAGATCAAATGAAAGGCTCACTTATCACTCTCTAATATCTTTTGTCTTATATGAATTGTTTCATGCACATGGGATTTCTGAGTTATGTTCTGGAGTCTTAAAAGTAATAAACAATGATATACTCATTCATTACCTCTGTCTGTTTACAGGCTATGGTATATCTACACAAGTTATGGTGCCAGACCATTAGACATCAAAGGCTTCACAGTGCAGGCATCCTACAAAGAAGTCAGCACGATTTTTCCAGGAGCTCACTTCACTATTCCAACAATAATAACGACTTGTACTTGGTGCCTTTGATCCAGATTGCCAAAGCACTTTGTTCTCTGATTTAGAAATTACACATAAAATAGGATTCAATTTGCCCATCATTGGCACAGGCTGGGAGAGTCAGCCTCTGATAATACTTAGCAGCTTAAAAAAAAACAGTTTATCTACATTAAATCAAAGAGATAATGTAAAGTTCAGGGAATTAAATGTATGATCACCTAATAGTAGCTAATGGTGCTAACAGTGTGAAAAGTGATTTTAAATAATGCTGAGTGTCCAGGACATCACAGAGAGTCACAAAAAGTGTCAGAGAGCATCAGTACTCACTGTGGAAAAGCATGAACTCAGCCGAGCTGGATCATCCCTGTTTGATATGCAGTGACCTGCAGCATAGTTCCACCAGGGGCATGCCAGTAGGGCAGTGCCGGTGAGACTTTGGCCCTGGTGGCTGAAAGTCCTCCAAGTTGCCTCTACAAGCCTGAGACAAGGGAATGTGGAAGAAAGAATTAAAATTAAGCTGACAAAGAGGAACCAAAGATCAATAAAACAAAATGGATCTAAATAAAGTAATTACAGCACAATAAATAGGGACTGCAGATCTTTTTGATTACTGCTGAGCCTTCAGATCTCCTGGAAGTTCACATCTCACCTTGGAAATCACAGCTGTGGCAATACTGACTGGGGAGAATGAAAGGTTACAGTGACTTCTGACAACCAAGCCCAGGACTGTCATGTAATCTCACAGCTTTGTATTTCCTCTGCATTAATCCTTACCAGTTAGTAACAAATTGGCATAGACTGGACTCTGGGCAAGGATATTAAATAAGAAAACTTGAGAGGAAAGGAATGAGTTCTGAGTGGAGAGGCAGCCTCGTGTCCTCAAGAAGTCACGGGGCAGAGACTAAAGACTTTGGCCTTCCTGGTAATCAGATCATGACAAAGAGTTCCCTTGGAGGGCCCCTTTGAAATATAAATTAACTTAATCTTTATGATCTTGACAAATAAGCGATAGTGGAGTGTTTTGACTGTGGCACAGACATAGAGGGTAGAGGCTATATTTACGTCAGCAAATAGAGAAGCATAAGAGCAACACTGGTCAGCTTGCAGTAGGTTTTACTTGCAGATGGCTCCCACTCAGAGCCACAGCCTGAACATCCACCACTAGCTGGAGAACCTTAGGTTCTCGTGGGGATCTTCTCTCCCAGCACAGTGCCCCCAAGGGGAGACCAGTTTGCCACACCCTGCACCTCATCAAACCGCAATTATCTGGTGCAACCAGGACAACTGTTTTTCTCATCCAGATGAAAATGCTAGTGAGAGGCACCTTATCTGTCCAGGCCCCATCCCCTTCACAGCAGCTGATAACTAAACCTGCTCTGCCTTCCCAGCCCCAACTTCACTCCCCTCCCTCCCTTGAACCATGCTCGTGCACTGGCTGGTTGCAAGGTTTAATGGGCAACAAAGAAGCAGAACAGTAGTTTCTAGGATTTCCACAGGAGAGCAAATATCCAAAGACAGAATAACTGTGGCAAGTGAAGTAAATTCTATCTTAGCTGTACATTACTGAGGATGTGGTCATTGGTTCTAGACCAATGCAAACCTCCACAGTACACACAGACCAAGCAAGAGCTGTGCCCTGCAACAGCAGGGTTTTCCTCAAGTATTTGGCCTTAAGCCTCTGTAAATAACATCACTGCAAATAGCAGCTACACTTTGGATTTAAACTAATCAAGCTGCACTGAAAAAAACATTTTGCTGCGAGATTTGAGAGATCACCAGTCTGCAGGCCGAACAGTAGCTCCTATTTCACCGTGTGCTGTTGTTCTCTTCTGGAAGCGGTAACTTCAAGATGAGACAAATATTATTGTCAACCCTTCTGAATTTCACTTCTGAAGGTCAATGTTTCACTTCAATTCAGTCAATGTACTGCTCCCACAAATCCACACCACCTCCTAAAGAGACAAGAGTGCTTGTTGTCCCCTTCCCAGCTGCCGAAACTTCCCAGCTGCCTCCCATTTATCCCTGTAATGTGATTCTGTATCCAACACACAGTCCTGCAGCACACTAAAAAAATGTAAGGACATAAAGAACTATCAAATTAAGGAGCACAAGGGGCGCTGAAGCAACTACATTGCTAATTTTCCTATTAAATTCACTGATTACAGCTATTTTTGATCCCAAACTGCTATACAATAAAACGCTACACTTGAGAACAGCTGAATGTCAGAAATTCATTGTTTAAGGTCAGCAGAGACTGTTACAATCATCAAGTGTAACCTATTGTGTAAAGGATTCAGTGAACCTTGCCAGTCATTTCTGAAGCAGACCCAGGACTTCCCCTTGAGCTGCCATGTATCTGTTAGAAAGCCACCTCCTCTTGGCTGGAAGACTGAAAGGTCTGGAGGGTTTAACAGGGTGCTAGAAAAGCCAATTCTCTGGTTAGCTATTCTCCTACAAGTGCAACTTTTTCTGGTCTGCACATGTCTTTCTCTACTTCTAGCCACTGAATTGCTCAATGTGTTTTTCTCTAAATTGAAGTCCCCAGTTAGAAATCTCTTTCCTACCACAGCTCTTCTTTGCTGATATCAAACAACCTTATAACTTCTAAATTACATAAAATACATCAGTCCTCTCAAATCTCTTACCATAGGAAGGACTTTGTAGACCTCCCCCAGTCTTGCATTTCCCCTCTGAATGCTTTTGTTTAGCCCAGCTTCCCTTGGAACCTGGGGATCTGTGCATAAAGCTCAGCTCTTCCTCAAAGATCATCAGACTATGAGAGTAGAAAGTCAGCATCCTCAATGCAGGACTGCCTTTAGTAATGGTGTGCTCTTGGAAATAAACATAGGAGACCATTCTTCAATTACTTTGTCCTAGCTCTTCATTCAGGTTGGCCAGGGTAGCTGGGCAAATGGAGAAAGCCACCTTGCTAGGGGGAGATGAAAGAAGGCAGAGCATGTATATGGGTAGCAGCTCATGTTGCCTCCAGCTGTTACAAATGGGCACAGGATGAGCATTATGCTCCTTCCTTCTTTTCTTTCTATCTGCACATGGATGTTCCTGCCTGGCTGGAAGAGGCTGGCTCCTGCCAGTTGCTCAGAATATTTCCCCCTTCCCCCTGACTGCACAAAGGCAGGCCATCAACATGCAGCTCCTGAAACATCCCGTAACACAGAAGCAGGGTCTTCTACACCTATCTGTGGCAAATCCAGCTCTGGTGCCATACACAGTATTGAGGAGGAATGGCAAGCAGATGGTAATTAAAAGAATAAAAAGCCAAAGCATGGACTGGAGGAATGGCTCTGGAGGCTGCATGTCCGACTGGCTAGGTAACAAGGAGAAAGGTTTCTGGCTGCCAGACCTGTTCAATCCATCCCTATTTGTAATGCTGACTGATCTCCACGTGTCTTTTATCAAACCTGAAATTGCAGAAGGACCCCATGGTTAAAGTGGGAAATTTGAGTTTCTTCCCTCCAAGTCCCACAGCCCAACACGAAACATCAGGTTGGGCATTGCTGACTCAGCCTTTCTAAGTTGCACTCATTCTGCAATGGACTACTATCATCAGAACAAGCTGAGAGATTTTGTTTTCATAGCTTTTTAACCTTTTCCTTCCCAAAGCAGTGTTTTTATTTATTTTGGCACCGTGAGTGTTTTGAAGAGAGGATTGATTTGGATTTGTTAAAGCATTTTTCTCCCATAATCCCATTAAGTCAGTCTCTAATTCTTTCCAGGGCTCCCTTCTGAAGAGCTATTTCCTCTTGGATTCATTTACTTTCTGTGGATTTGGGGAGTTAATGAGGCAGATTCCGCTCTCATTTTCATCACTGTAAGCCCAAAACAACTTTAGCAGTTTTCTGGAACAGACTCACATTTTACTGGTGTAAATGAGGTCAGAATTTGGCTTGTGGCACTTAATTCTGCTAAGAGACAAAGAGAAAACAAGAAGTATACACAGGTTGGGAAAGTCTATTTGGAAGTGGGTGAAGCCCACAATTTCATTGAAAGTCTTTTTTTCTACACTTTCCCATTAAGAGGATTTGCTGAGCACCATGGATATTCCCACATAACCCAGCACACTATTATGAGAGATCTCGGGGAAACGTGTTCCAGGACAAATGCTTTCAAGAGTGCTGAGATTTTATGCAGAAAAACAAACAAACAAAACCAACACAATGGCAAAAACATGAAGTCGTGCCAGTGCAAAGGAAGGTTAAGAAACACTGTAAGGTCAGCTTGCCAAGTCATTAAATCTGCAGTGGCCTCACAGACAAGGAGGACACCAACAGAAAACTGAGATGTGCAAATGACTAAGGATGGGCACAAATGTTTAGCACATACAAGTAGGGATAAAGTTGAGAAAGGCTTGCAAAGGAGGCATAACTAGAACAGAAAAGGAAGATGAGCAGAGTATTCCAGCTCTAAAGCAGTAGTCAAAGGAGGGGTAAGGAAAGTATTGCTTTGGCACCACTGCAGATGAGCCCTGGGAAGAGGCTGGCCTAGGAGGGGCCGTCGTGAGCCACAGGGCTCCTTACAGAGCAGCTCCCTGTCTGGCTGCAGAAAGGGGAAATGAGGAGCAAGGCAGTTATTATGGCCAGCCAGCTCAATTTCGGTTCCTGGAAAAGCACTGGAACAAATAATTAAGCTAACTAATCATCAGCACCTAGGAAACAACAAAGAGAAGAGGAACAGCCAGTGCTGATTTGCCAGGAGCAAATCATATCAAATTGACCTAATTTCATCGTGCAACAGGGTTTGCAGATAGAGGCAAAGGAGAAGTCTTACATTCTGACTTTGGTCAGAGCTTTGGTACTGCCTCACCTCATGTTACAAGAAGGAAGCCAAAGAAATATGACCTTGACAGACCGCCTGAGGGAAGGAGGCAAAGCTGGTAGGAAAACCGTACTCAGGAAAGTGTCATTGGCAAAATATAAGGAGGAATGGGTAGGGTTCAACAGGGCTCCAGCCCGCTCCCTTTTCATTCACTGTTTTTTGTTAACCACTGGATGATAGAATAACAAGCATCCTTATTAGGTATGCAGATGGCACCAAGCTGAGATGAGCTACAAGGATGTGAGAGAATAGGACTAGAATTAAAAATCATCTTGATGTGACAGATGAAAGGTCTGAAAAAATTGGATGTAATTCAATAAGAAGGGAAGCAAAGCTGTGCCTAGATGTAGGTACAATCAGCTGCAGTAGGACAAAACAAGAGACAACCTGTTGGGCAGATGCAGAGCAGCACAGCAACTCAGAAATCTGAAATGAACAACAACAACAACAACAAGAAAAGGCCATTTTGTCTCACACAGACATCACCATACCAAGGCATACTTAGAGGAGCTGAGTCTGTGAAGCACACAGCTGAACTCTCCATGTTAGCCAGCACTGAGGCAACATTTATCTCAGGAGAATCCAGAAGAAAGTAGGAACAAACATCTGGGAAATAGGGCTTCTGATGAAAGGTTTGTTCAATGGAGGTTGTTTACCCCAGCAAGGAGACTGGGGGAGATGCAACAATATTCAACACTGCAAAGCATAAATCCAGAAGAAGAGGGAATAAGCTGTTCTCCAAATATATCCACTTTGAGGGATGCAAGAAACAACAGGCTTGAGTTGCAGCATGAGAGATTAAGGTTAGATGCTTGGGGAAGGGCAAAGTGCAAGAACAATGACTGCCTGGGAAGGATGTGAGACCTGTCTCCTTGCAGGCATTTAATAGCAGGCTGAAAACGTCAGGAATATTTCTGAAACCAACCTCTTGAGGTCCTTCCTAGCCACGCTTTTCTCTGATTCTGTGATGAATTATGTTAAATGAATATAAATTACCCCACACAGGGACACTGACATTCAGTCTCAGTGATGAATAGCGATCAACAACAAACTGTCACATTGCAGGGAGACATCCAGTAGGGTTATTACTAGAAACTGGTGTTAGCCTAAGTTTTATTTACCATCTTCATTAATGATCTAGAAAAAGCATTAGACAGTGCATTTATTAAAACTGCAGTTCATACTACACTGGGGAGGAGATGCAATCACTGGCAAGGAGTGGAACGTAACACAAAAGGACCAAAAAAAGTGGGACCTGGGGAGAAAATGACCTAGATTGAAGGACACACAGACTAATACGGCCAGGGAGGACATATTCCAAAATTAAGACACCCTATGGGAGGAGGAGACCCAAATGCAGTGAAAGACTTTGCAGGGTTAGCACACAGGAAAGTGGACATGAGTTTACAATTTGTCACATCAACAGAAAGTTTCAGGACAATTTTGGGCTGCATAATATATCCCAGGGAAGAGACATAAGTAACCATCTCATCGCTCTTGTGCAATCTTTCCTTCTGGATACCTCCTGGGTAGAGTGGCCATCAGACTGAAGGAGAAAACTGGCTTATGAGGAAAGAAATTATACAGGTACACGTTGGCAAAGTAACACCATGCCATGCTTCTGAAATGTAGATAAGCATGTCAGAAAAGGTGCCCTTTCTTCCAAGTACATTTATGACAGAAAAACTCAAGCGCTGTATTGATGTAAGAAACTTTATCCTAGCATTGCTTGTTTTGATTGGTTAAAAGCCAGTTTCAAAATAATATACCTGTTTATCCATCAGTTTTACCAAGGACAGCCAAGGGGAAAATATTATAGTCCAAAGCATCCCAAAGATACTGAGATAAATGGACTTTTCTTGCATGATAAAGGTAGGATTCAAACTAGCAGGGAAAAAAATAAATAAAAAAGTAAAAAGGCAGCTAAAATTCATGGCAGGATTCCTGAGCACTTTTAATAGCAAGTCACCCGACAGCTTCCTGAGGAGGCAGCAAGCACCTTTCAGCTAAAACTGGCACAGAGAGAACAGAAGAAAATAAACTGCAGAAAATAGCCCTGCAGCAAGACAAGGATCAGCCCATTCTCCTGGGCTTGCGCACCGGGATGGAGCTGTGCAAGAGCCAAGGTATCAACCCCAGCACCTGCCTCAGCATTTGCCACCTGACAGACAAGAGCCTGGGGGAAGGCTATTTCCACCGCTTGGCTATAAAAAAATTTAATAACAGGTTTACTTTTTGTGACTACTCCAAAACCAATCCTGCATGACCCCAAGTCCTGCCTGTGGCTGTCCCTGAGCAGATGCAGTAGCAAGCACAACATCCAGTGGCGGGTAGACACGTGCTGATGAGTGAGCTGCATAACCAAATGGATGTGGTGAGCTGGGTCAGTCCAAAGGGGACAAATCAAGAGAAAAGGAGATGCTATTTTCAGGTTTCTGAAGAGGTATTCCTAACAAAAAGAAAGAAAGATGAAGAAAAGATGAAAAACTGGGCTTGTCAGAGTCCTCTAGAGACAAGATAAAGGTGAGGGTGGGTGGTTTTTTTTTTTCTGGTTTTTTTTTTTCCTAACTTAGGATTTTGAGCTTTTACACTTTTTGTCCAGTTTGCTTTGGAGATTGAGGTCGAAGAGCGCAATCGCGTTTGTCCCAGCTGATGCTGGAGTGTGCAGGCTTTGAACAATGAGACTTTGTTCTTCTGCCAAATGCAGCAGTGCCTGTGCTGTTGCTCAGGAAAAAAAAGGGAACAAACACATTAAGAAGTCACCGAAAAATCAATTGATGGCTCACTTCAAGGAGTGCAGCAGCATACTGTTAAAATGAATGAGTTCACCTGGCATAGGACACCACAAAGAGCAGAGTTCTTCAGAAAGACACCCTGTAGTTCCCCCCTGATCCTGCAACGTGATGGAGAGGATGACCTTCAAAATGTCCCTAGGATCAAGCAGGTCTCTCCAACACTTTGCAGACCCCTCTTGCCCATAGCTTTCAGGAGGAGTTGGTGGGCACCACAGCAGGATGCCCCTTGGCTTTGAGGAGCAGCAATTAGGTAGCGCTCTGGCAGAAGACTTGGCACATAGCTCAGCAGCAAGGCCAACAGGCAGTTACTACCAGCTGCAGGGAGATTCAAGCTTGCAGCTTGTGCCACAGGGGAAGGGGCCCCACTCCTCAGTCTCAGCCCATCAGTGACAGGGAGAAAATTAATCCAGGAAGAAACTCAGGAGGAAAACAGGCAAGCGGAATAAGCACAGCAGGCTGGGAGAGAAAGTTTACTGAACCTACATCCTTGATTTTAATGAGGTCTCTAATAGCAGGGTTAACCCGGTAGAATTTGTTATCTCCCAGAAAATGTGGGACTCTCACAGAGATGTTCCCCTTACTTGCTTAGCGATGAGAACCAAGGGACCATCAGTATGAACACAACTAATATAAAGCGGAGCAGATGTTACCTTAAACTCTTCTTCAGCTCACAGGGGAGGATTTAGTGATATGAAACCACAGGAGTGGCCCAGGTGGGAAAGATTATTTCACTGGTGTATGAGCTCTTATAGGAGTTAGGGGAGAGGGCTGATGGCATTTGATATGCTGGGACCAATTATACCAAAAATACAGAACACAGTGAGGTGGAAGTTTAGGGGTGGGTGGAAAAGTAGGTTAACTCTACACAGACATGCTTAAGATGAGAGAAGAAAAGAGGCAGAAGGATAAAGAGAAAGAAGGAGCCCAGTGTGGCTACTATGAGGTCAGAGCAAGAACCACACGAGCTTGTCCCATTGCCACCCAGTAACCATCACGTGCTGGTGCTCATGGTGTGGGAACAGTGGAAACAAAGGATGAGCTCTTCAGCTCTTCAATTCTCCTGCCTCATTTTGCAGAACCGCCGCATGCTGAAATAGCAAATGATGTATGAAATGAAAAATCACCCCCCAACCAGTGCACATAGATGATGCAGAGAGTATTTGGCCATTACTTCCTTGCAGTCATATTTATCTACATTAATGTCTTGCTCAGAGGTAGCTGGAAATGCCCAGAATGTGAGTGGCAAGGGGATCAGAAGAGAGGTCAGGGAGAAAGGCAAGTTGGCAAGGCAGGCACTTAAGGCAGCAGATACAAAGCCTTTCCTTTATAAATCGTCAGCTCAGTTCTGGCCTGAGTCATTAGCTGCCACAAAGCAGTATTCTGGCACCCAGAGAAAAAGGGCTGCCTGCAAAGAACAAATCCAGTTAGTAGCAGCTTTGGAGCACATACTGCCATTTGGAGGCTTTCTGGGGTCCCTGCATGGAGCAATCTGGAGGCTTAACTCAGCATCCAGTGGGAAGGTATCCTTGAGATTCAACTACTGGGCATGGAGCAGGGCAACCCTGCCTTAGGATAGCACCACATCACCAAGAGCATGCACCAAAGCTGCACAGTGCCCCTGTGCAGCTTTGACCTCTGTCCTTCTGGGGGAGCCTTTTCAAGTTTAAATGGAAAAAAGACAGCCTCTCCTACTTGGTTTTTATGTCACTCTATCCAATTTAATAGGAAGATTATTGCTAACCCAAATCCTACCCCATAAAATACATGCAGATTATTTATTTATTTTAAGTATTGTAGTCTTTATAGTAATTTATTTTGCATCCTGTTGAACTGCACAGGAGGCTTCCCTCAGGATAGGGCTTGAGGGCCTGTCCCTTTTTATATATGGCAGTGCTCACTCCATGCTTCAGCCTAAATGCAAACCCTTTCAGCTTTTGCTGCCTGCTGCTCCAGGCTGCTACCCACCCCCATACTGACTGCAGGTTGCACCAAGCTTAGCCCAAGGCAGAAGGGGCTGTCTACTAAGGCAGAGCAACTGTTTGGAGGGTGCATTCTGGAGATAAGCATGTGAATCCTGTGTTGTTTATTTTATTTTTTCTTCAGAAATGGTAACTGTCTCCTGTTGGAGCCCACAAACCTGGCAGAGCAGGCACAGCAACACAAAACAGGTTGTGCAACACCTGTGTGTGCTCACCATGTGCCTCTGCCAACTAACACCCTGCTCTGACCTGGCAAGGACAGAAGAGCAAGAGATTGGAAAGGCACAGTTAAAGAGAAGAAAATACCAAGCTTGTTTCCAGTTTGTGAGAGATTTCAGAGCCCCTGCACAAGAGGGTATGGATAAATTCAACCCTACTCTAAGGAAGAGTTTTGTGAAGGGATCCACTGTAGGAGACCTCAAACAGCAAAAGGGCTGGGGAAAAGTCAGCTCTCTTAGGGTGCCCTGCTCTTCATTCAGGTGGGTTTAGCTGTTTTGTTCCCAGTGTCTAGGAATCCCTTCATCTTTCTGTACGCAGAAGGCACAGGGCTGGAGAACGCAGGTCTCATTACCACACCAAAACCCAAAAGCTTCAGCACTTGCTGGCAGACCAGCACCCTGGCTATTGCTGACTCACTGATGTCTGCACGAAGAACTACATACAGACAGGTCTTTGCTCACCAGGGACAGAGCACCTGAATGCCTCTTGCACACCCCTTATCCTCACCGCAGAACAGCCTGATTGCAAGACAGACCTGCCTAAGTCAGCAGAAGCAATGTACAGTCAGTCAAGGGCACAACTGGGCCTGACCTTAGCAAAAAGGGGTATGTAGGAGTTCAAAGCCACTTAAAGCAAGATAACAGAATGCCTCAACACTCAAGCAGCTAGAAACCGAACTCAGCCTGATCCATCTGTCTCCTCTTACGTACATTGTTACCCCCCCTCTGCCAAAACAAAGAAACTGGAAACTACTGATAACTACCTTTGCCCTCTTTCCACATCTTCGGCACTCTTATCTTTTCAGCTTTGTAGGAGACTGTGGGTCACACTTGACCTTCAGATAGTGGGGAGTCAAGAGGAACTGCAAATATTCATCCCATGGACAAGATTTGGTCCTCTGCCTAATGCCTGAGGCACTTTGTGTTGTCTCTCAGTGATAATGCAATTACACCACACCAAAATATATTTCAGGATAACATTAAAGATATGATCCACAGAAACTTAGCCATCAAAAATAATGACTGGAAGGTCTGGAAATTTCATCTACTTTCTGACCAGGGCTTTTAGATAAGCAAATGCTCTAAAATGGCTAGTGTCAAAGCCTACTCAAACTCCAGCTCATCCTGGACAGGACATAGGAAGTATTACCTAGCCTGATGGAACTCACCAGCCAAAGCCTAGGATATTCTCAAATCTGGGATAGCGCTACTGAGCTTGCAGTTATCCCCACCCATGCTAACCTGGGAGACCACACTGACCTTCTGGTCATCTCCCATCAATCCTACAGCTTTTTAGAATCCTTTCAGCTGATAATTAAGTACATGATACTGCTGAACAGAAACATCTGGCATTCACTATAGGAATTCAACTAGAAGGGAACATAAAGTAAGAATTCTGCATTATTATGTACCAGGCCATGGTACAGTTGTGTAGGATACACATCCAAGACTCACATTCTACATAAATTCTATACAAGCCCCATGGATCTGTGTGACTGTCTAGAAAAGGAAAACACCAGGAGTAAGTTTAAATTTTTCACAAAACCAGCACTGAAGACAATTCATATGTACTCAGCTGAAGTCACTTGGTGGGAATCCCTATTAGCACACAGGGCTCAGAGCCTGGCACCGTGCCTTGCCCTACCACTCCTGCAGCACAGCCATATCAGGTAGCATGGCTTGTAGGTGTCTGTCCAGGCAAGGTGACATGGCCAAAGTATGTTTTAGCTTTCTCACTCCTAAGCTTTAAGTCACTTACATAATTTGGAAACTTATAATCGAGTCTTTTTTGAAAAGATATCCTTGAGCAACATATAATTCTTTTTTCCACTAAGCTGATGAAAACCATTGAGACTCCATAGACTGTATCTCTGCACCTTTGCCCTGGAAGCTCCTCACATGCTCTTCATTGGGTTTCAACAAAGACATTCACAAAGAAAAAATATTTTTCAGGGATTCTGTAAGTACTAGAATTTATTCTGCACCTAAAGTATGACATCAACATTTTCCTGGAGCTAGATAAAACATTAGCACTTGATTCAGTTTTCACCCTTCTAAAGACTTCTAAAATATTCTTAGGCCCAAGTTTTCCTTTCAGGTTAATTGGAAGTGATCTGGCCATGCTTCAGGTCAGACAGGGAGAGTGGTGCACATGGCCAAGCCTTTTACCTCAGGGTCTGAAATCTGGAGCTTTCAGGAAACCCAGAAATAAGCAATCTCTGCAAAAGGAAGGAAAGCACTTGCCTGGCACCTCGCTGTGCCATGCAGGTGAGAACAACCCTAGGGTGAGGGGAGGCTGTGGGACATGCTTAGCCCACCTGGTGGAAACGTGCTGCAGGTGTGGAAGCACACACCCCATGCTGCTCGCTGGTTATGCCTAAATGTCTCAGTCATTAATGATACACTTCAGCGAGGTGTCCAGAGGCCCTAGGTGACTACAAAATGAGCAAACCTTATTTATCAATTCTGTCTCCTCCAGCCTTTCTTCCCAAATGATACTAGACCAGCGGCAGAGAAGAGAAAGCAGGAATCTGGGAAGACTTAATGAGACAGAAAAGCTTGAGTTTGCTGTAGATCACCCGTTCCTTGGTTGCACAGAATCCTGTAGCTGCAGCTGTGTCTTCCTGTGGCCCAAAGAACAAAGCACAATGGGCAAGCAGTGAGGAGAGCCCACCTTGCTGTTTCAACAAGCCCAGTAGCTGCATCCAGGGACACTAGTTTTAAGTGATGAAGAGAACTCCCAGCATTACATTTTTGCTGCACAATTGCTTTTGCTTTGCATTTTGGTTGACTTGAGCACTAAGAAGAGATGAGCAATGCTGATTAAGAAGCACACACTACCACTACCCTTTCCCTCCCAGCTCCACTGTTACAGTGCAGTGCCCTATAAAAGGCACCAGGACTAACTGTGGGAGCAGCAGTCTCCCTGCTTTTGCCACCAGATCTGCTTCAGTGCTGCCACTCACTATACACTTGTACAAAGATCTGAACCAGGGCCCCATGGCCCTGCAGCTCAAGCCAGAGCACAGACTGCAGAACCCTGCCTCCCAGCTTCCCATGCATCTCTGCTCAGGATGAAACCCTAGATAGCTGCAGAGGGCCACAGTCCTCTTCCTGAGAGGCTTTTAAACATGGACAGCAAGACTGAGCTGAATACTGGCCATACAGCACCAGCTCTACCAGGGGCAGCACAAGCAAAGGTGGGCTTATGCAGACTGCAGCCCAGGCAGAAAGGGTTCCAGCATCGAGGTCCTGTGAACCCATGCCTTTGGACTCCCTAACTCCGGGAGATCACTGCACAGCACAGCCCCTTCTTTGTTTTGTCAATTTAAATGCTTATAAACCAAGTGCTTGTTCTTCCTTCTTTAAGGTCCTTTGTGGTTTCATGAAAACACCGGATGCTGCAGAATGCTGAGGCATGAAAGGTTCCTCTCTTTATTTTGTCCACCCTGTTCAGCAGCCACACTAAAAAGAAACCACCAAATAAAGTGCTTGCAAATACCTGGCCCAACAGCTTCACTGATTGGAGAGCTCTCCAGTTATTCATAGACTGAACCAAGCCTGGGAAACAGCTGTGCAAGTTTCCCAACTCTGCCCTTGCCAGCACTCACAGAGGATGATGATCTGGAGAGGCCACCTGGCTGTCAGCTTCTCCCCCTAATCCAAGCCTTGGCAGCAAAGGGCACTCTGCCCACCAGGCTCCTGCCATGCGGCTCTGTGGGAGGGGGACACAATGTTGTGGGGTGAGGGCTGGAGCAGTGCAGCACAGCATATCAGGCATGAGACAACGCATCACCGTGTAGAAAACATTTCCAACTCTGCAAGCAGCTCTGTGGGTGAGGGTGAAAGCTTTTCATCGCTGAAACCTTAGGTTCCTGTTTACCAAACATTTGTTCACTCTTTGTATGTTTGAGTGAATGAGGAAATGAACCACAAGGCTGAGCACAAATGCCAAAACCTTGCTTAAGCATGTAAATCACCCTCATACAACTTTCTGTGCCTCCTTGAAGGAGGAAAAACAAATCCCTCTCCTCAGATTTGTCACTTCACAGGAGGCTCTGCCACTTCCTGATTCAGCCCTGGCCACACTTCATCTGAAGAAGCTTGCAAGCCTCCAGTTTTGTGTTTGCAAAGGAAGGAGACCTTCCTTCATCCTAGGGCTGTTTGTTATACCTGGTGTGATTTTCTCACCCATCCATCTCCCCAACACTTCACACTCTTCTTTCTCATTACAGAGCACCTTCTTCTTAACTATCTCTTTATAGTAACTGAGTGATCAGAACCAAGCAGACCATTTGAAATCAGGACAAAGCTATCCGCGCAACTCTCATGAAAATCTCCAAGACAGAAATCAGAGCCCTTGATTTTGTCACGTGCTGCCCTGAAGTATCTTGGCCACCCTCTGGTGGGGTTAAATAGTAGTCTGGAAACACAAGTCCTTTGTGTGCATCCTCATCTGATCCATGCCTGTTCTTCCAGAGGCAGTGAGAACACTGGTATCCACCCCAGGCTGGGCCACAGGCCAGTCCCACACTGAAAACAGAGGTGCCTCAACCCCCCCCCAGTGCTGAAGAAACCATCTCTGGCAGAGTGATGCAGGTTCATGCTACATGCACATACCCTGTGCGGCCACACAAGTGAAAGGCAGGGGAGATGGCCTTCATCCAGAAGCACTGTCTCTAGTTATGATATTTGTGTGTTGCTGTCCTTGCCCCAGTGGATTCTTCTCACTGCTGTCAGCAGGTTACCACTGCAATCACTCACTTAGGGTCTGGCTCTCTCTGCTAGCACTCGTCCATCTAGAGTGAAGTCCTGTAGGTGCAGGGAGACCCCATGAGTCTCTGAAAGGGCATGTCTGCTTGACCTGGGAACACTGCTTCTGTCATAGGCCTTGCAGCTGAAATTTCAAGTTTGGTCCAAAGCAATAAGCAATGTACAAATAAACGCAGTTAAAATGATGTTTCATAGCAACTATCCACAGACAAATCCAGTACCTGGTCCCTCTCTTCCCAGCACTGGGGACAGCAAACCACCATTGTGATGGTGCTGCAGGAGTGACAATCTACCCACTGTTTGTGATATCTGGTTTTGTGGGCAGGATCTTCCACAAGGCAGCTAGCATTGTTGCAGCAAAAACAAGGTCTAGAATCAGCAGCCCAAGCATCTTCCTCCAACTTTATCACAAGCATTCCTTAGTACTAAAAATCATCTGGGTTGTCCACATCCATTTCCACAACCTCCCCCTCACTGCAAGCCTGCCACTGCTCTGCATGCAGAAACCTCTACTCTGAAGAACAGCTTGGTGGAAGGCAGTGCCACAACAGAGCTGTCACAGTAACTTCCCTGGATCTACCCACAAACATCCACGTGAAGAACAAAATGGCAAGGCTGACACCGCTAGAGAACTGCCCCTCAGTTCACACTAAATATTCATCCTTGGTTTGCGCTGAAGGCCTTCAAAACTCTGAGGGCTCACTGGCACAGTCTCTGCCTCCTGTTTTATTTTAGAAAGCGCTGACCTATAGAAGTATAAGTAACTTTATGGAGTACGTCACTAGCAGGTCACTTGGCTATGTAGACCCAACCCACTGTCCTATACCTTCCTTTGCATTTTCATTAAATCTAAAATCATTCAATATTATATAACACGGATAAAATGGCTTCAGAGACTTCTTGGCTGAATAATACTACTGAATTAAAAATACAGGACAACCTGCCACTGCCTTTGCAAGAAAAAAAACAACCAAAACTGGAACACCCACAGGCTGGGTCTGGCTCCACAGAGACACAGTGTTTCTGCAAAATGGCTGTGAGCTGAATAAGCACTCTGGGTATTAATATTCAAATCAGGGCACCCCATATGGCTTATGAAACACCTCTTCATGTGGATTAAAGACCTGCTCTCACAGCAGTGAGCTTCTCACTACAACCGGAGCCACCAGGCTCATTACCACAACACACTTACTGGAGGCAAAAATGGGAAGGCTTTCCTTTCCATTAGTCTTTCCATTAGCCACTAACTACTAGGATTTCAGCCTCATGCCTGCCTTCATGATGACAAGTCCCAGAAGTGTGAATACAGACTTCAGCACTGTGCTGCCAGCCTGAGTAACATCTGGTTCAAGGTGAGGATCCCACATGAGATTACTGTAGACTGCAATGGGCTGAAAACAGCGATGGTAAGGACAGAATGCATTCCCAAGAGCCATGCCAGCTGACCTGGCTTACACCGCTGTGCTGCTGTTTACTAACATGGACTGCTGTTCACTTCCCAGGCACATCCTGCTGACCGGTTCAGAGTGCTGCCATCCCCCTAGCATTGCTAGCACCCCAGCAATGTTGTATGCATTATTCACCTAATCGCACTTGGAGAAGGAACTCAGTGAAGGGCAATAAATCAACTTTCTCAAGATATCTTAAGTGAAATTCACATTTTTGCTTCTGATCAAACATAGTTAAAAGCACATGCACACACACAGAAGTTTGATTTAGTAGCAGTTCCTTGTTGCAGTAAAGCATCATCTAACACTGAGGGCAGTGTCATCTGTCCATGTCCTGCTGCTGAAAAGCAAATGCATCATCACTGTGCTACTACTCAATACACAAGAAACAATGCAACACACCCCCTGAATGCAGCTCTGACTTCACTCCAGATGGAAAGCAAAGGTTTTGGCCAGTTCCAGTGTATCTGTCCCTATTTTGAGAAAACATTTCCCAAAATGGGCCAAAAAATGCCTCTTACAGCATGAGCTTTAAAGGATACATTTATAAGGTAAGGCATATGCGAACAGGGTGACCAGCTGCTCTACTTTCAGAGGTGTTGTCCTAGTTCTCAGGAAGCCAATCTGCATTGCACCTCCCATAGAGGAGAGAGGCCAAATGTCCTACTTTCTGCTGTTGGTAGCCTATTTGTCCTACCATGAGAAAATGAGGTGTGTGACGGCACACACAAGAAGGCACCCTCTGCATTGCGTGCCTGCACAGAAGGTGAGCAGAGATTCAAAAGGCCCAGACCTTTCCAGGCTGTGTTTCAGGATCCTCCTGCTCCAGCTCAGTCTCTTGCCTTGCAGCTATGTCACGGTGCAGCAAGCACTAATAAAAAGAGGTCTCTGTGTCCTCTGATGTCACTCTGAAATCTCACCTTGTTAACATAAGCAGTGCGCTGCTCTGTCTCAGCTGGTGTGAACATGTTAGCAGTGCGCACTGATTCAGTGAGACAACTACATTTACACTTTGGTCTGTGTCTGTTCAGCAGGGCAGCAAAGGACACTCCTGAAGCTGTTTATGACTCTATTAAGCATGCATTAAAACTTAAGCATGCATTTAAGTGCTTGACCAGATTGATGCTGAAGAAAAATGCCCCGTATTCAGAGGACTAAGCTTTGAACCTAGCACATTTCTGACCATGAACTCCAGAAAAAAAAAATCTTTAAACACACAGAGCTTGTTCCAGAATGCTTGGCAAGCATATAGTCTGGCAAGTGATATAATCTGTAAAGCTCCTGTGCCCAAGCAGAGAGAGAGCAGCTGCTTGAAAATCCAGGCCTCAGCAAGGTGATAGGTGAGCACAGCTCCTTTCTGCACTGTCGGCATTAAGTTTTATCCTGCCGATGTGCACTGAGTTACAAGAGCAGCCCTAAATTAGAACCATTGCCTGTTTTTCCTGCAGCATTTTCTGTCAGACTCAGCTGCCCTCTCCTCCTCAGTAATGGAGCTAAGGAAAGAGACCTGGGTCATTTCTGTAGACAGTTGGAGGTGGATGGAGAACAAGACCTTGCACACCATCCTTCAGACATCCACAAAGGCAATGGTACAAGAAGGTCAGAACTTGGGCTTCTCAGGGCCATGCCAGGTTTCACATAAGGCACACAGATTCCTCTTTCCCACAGTATCCAGTTCCCTCAGTGCTAGTGATGATATTCACAGGTCCTTCTAGATTTTCTGACATTCCAAACATTGTATAGCTGAGTTTCCTGATCTTATGCGAGTTTAATCTCAGCAGACAAAGTTGACCTGACAGATCAGATTTGGTCTTTTGCACCCTCAGTTTCACACCTCTCAGCTCACAAGCTGCTTTGCATTTCTCTCCACTCTGCAGTCTCAAACTCTGTAAACTTTGACCAGAGTTTTGATCATAGGGCATAAGGAATTTTGGTGCAGAAACAAGAATTGGCCCTTCCTTGATTCAGAGCACCATCTCTGTTTCCCAATAACAGTTACTCTCTTCTATTAAAAAAAAAAAAAAAAGCACTTTCCAAGACAATGTATGCTCTCTATATTTTGACATTTTGGTTTTAGTTGATGCATAATTAAACTTTACAGAAAATAAAAAAATTGAAAATAGAAACGTAATGCTTACAATTAAAGGGAAAAAAAAAGACTTTCAGTTGCATCTGAGTATACTTGACCTTCCCTACACTTTCTGCACAGGCAGTAGCAATAGGTTTAGCCATCCCTATGCTGTAGCCACAAATGACTGAGAATTAGAAAACCAGCATCCAACACTGAGTGTGCTTTTGATGCTACCTCCATGTGACAGCTTACCAAGAACCCCACCAACACGTTGCCAGCGCAGAGCATGCCCTGGAGATGGGAATATGGAGCAGACAAAGTCCACTAGTGGAAGGACTTTTTCAGGTCACTTTGCTGGCCCTCAGTCTGACTCTGCAACATGCTACGCACACCAGGTTTGTAGCACACCTGCAGCTTCCTCAAAGCATCTGCTGAGGCTCCCAATAAAATGACACATCCGGTATTGGATCTCTGGCTCCTTTGGGAAGAAAGCACCCCCAGAAATTCAGCCTTTGCAGCAAAAACAGAAAACAAGAAGGGTTTGGGGATTTTTTTTGTTTGTTTTTGCAATAGAAGCTGGATGCCAGCAGGGAAACAGCTGCTGGCTGCAACAGGAGTTTGGGTTATACAGACTGGAGAGAGGGACATGCAAGGCCAACCAAGGAGAGGGCATGGCCTCACCTGGCAGCCTGAGAGAAGGGGCAGCCACTAGACAGCCCTGGCCAGCAAAAGTTGCAGCCAGTGTCTGTGGCTGTGTTGGGATAGCAATAACTGAGGCTATTATTTGCTTTAGAGGATGCATCCCTGGCACCTGGTGTACAACATGCTGCTGACTTCCCTTGTGATGATCCCATAATTTCTTCCCCTTCAGTGTTATTGTCCCAGTTTCCAAGAAGCAGACAGAAGGATTTGCTCTTCTGGAGCAAGATAATTTCTCCCGAGGAAAGAAATGACTGGAGACAGACGCGGGAAATTCTTCACTTGTCTATTCTTATTTACAGCATAGTTCCTGTTATTACCTTGAACCAAAATAGCACAAGAGCAAGTCTGCGGCCAAGTTTCCTTCGCCTCTCTCTGGCGGCCTGTCAAAGCCAGCCCTGGCTGCTGCCTCCTCCTGCCCCCTCCCATGGAAGTGGGACTGAAGCAGTCCCACACCATGTCCCCTGGTCAGTTCATGCCAAACAGCACTGACAACTCTCAGCAAGCCCCATCCACACCTCAGGGTGCCAGCCGATTGAAGGGACACTGGTGCTGGTGGCAATGGGACTGTCCTAACAGGTGCAAGCTGCCCCTACAGTCCTCCCCAAGAGTGGTTGAGTTAAAACACCCAGAGTGCATACTCCCCAGCAGAAGCCAGTTGTGGTGATAGCCTTGCCAAAGAGTGATGCAGATTGTACTAATGTACTAGTAAAGATAACGCAGAAAAAGTAAAGACATGCTGTCTCCATGGGTAAAAGCCCCCACAACAAGAGGCACTCAGGTTCCCAACAAGATTACTCTACACCCACAGGGGCAGTGGGGGAAGAGCGAGGAGCAAAGTCTGAGTTATGAGTTAACATCCTTTGGATGGGCCAATTTTATATGCCTCTCCTTTAAGAAGCCACTGGTTGTTTTCACAGCAAGTCTGAGTTTTGGACGTCATGTTTAAAGCCATTGCGATTCATCTTTAGGAAAAAAAAAGCAAAGTCAACTGCATCTCATTTCCACCCTAGAAAGGACATACACGTAGGACAAGCTTTTCAAAGCTCCTCCAGGAATTAAGCACCCAGCTCCTGTTGACCATCAATGGGATGTGTGCACCCAAGTCCCTTGAGCTGCTCTGGAAATCTTGTCCTTTGATGTAATTTCAAAGGCTTCAAAGCTAAGCTTCATCTCTTTGAGATGGGAAGAACAGAAGGGGTGCAGGAGTCTTAAAGCAGCTCACTGCAAAACCCTCTGCTTGTCCTACCAGGGTGTGGAGGATCCATGTGGGGCATGGAATGGCTCACACAAACATCACTCGTGCTCATCCCTGCCCCACGGCCAGGAAGGGAGGCACAGGCAGCCTGCTGCTCTGCTCACAGTCAAGGGCAGGACTGGCTTCTCCAGGCTCTTTCCTTCCTGCACATCTCCCCAACCTCCTGTTCTCCCTGACACCGACCAGAAAACCCTCTCTGAAACATTTCAGCTGCAGAGATAGGAAGTTGCTGCTACAAGCATCATAAAAATACACAGCTGGACAGGGTCTCTGCAAATCCTCCTTGTAAGGGAAAGAATTATCATCGTACCTTGTTGAGGATCAGAGAACCCAGCCTTCAGCCACTCTCTTATAAGGAGATACTGGGTTTTAATACATGCAAACTGTAAAGTTTTTTCCTGTGATTATGGTATCCATAGCAGTGGATTCTCTGAAGTCTAGTAAGATGTGCTCATTTTCCTCAGTGTTCTAACAATGCACTTGAAGTCAGCCCTCAGCACCATGAGTACCATATAAATCCACAGGGGAAAAGAAAAAAAAATAATCACACTTCAACAGCTCCACTACTCACTGAGCACCTTTCTCCCTCCAAAACAGATCAGACAGCCACAATGAAAAGTTGTGTTGTGCAGCTTGCCTGGGGATGGAAGAAACAGCTGGGAGCATATTAAAACACACCAGTTTTAATTGCTATAAGAACTGCCATGGGCTAAATCAGAACACCACAACACCATCTCCTTTTCTCCCCTTGGAAATACTTCCTATTCATTACTTATCTGACTTCAGATAGGCAAAAGTTCCCCGTGAGAAGCTCTGGGTACCCCAAACACACAGCTAGCATCAGAACTGCCCCCAGCCAGGCGCAATGCTTTGCCTGGGGTGGAAAACCCACCCCAGCGACAGGCCCACAAGGGCTGCCTGGAGTCCACCCCCCGACCTGCCCCCCTTCCCACTCAGCTCCATGACGTCATTTTCACAAAGCGCAGAGCAGGTACCTGGTTCTGTTTCAAGCGCTGTATCACTGCCGTGCTGATAAGGGTGATTTATTCTGATTACAGTACCCAGGCACTGTAGTCAAGCAGGCAGCCCTGATGCAGGGCAAAACAAGAACCAGTGAAGGTCACCTCCTCCCCATGAACTTGCAAGTCTGTGAGAGCGCTTGCACAAATACCTTGGAAATGTAAATACCATCCTACAACTCACTAACGACCTCCATGAATCAAGAGGGGGCCCTTGTTTACCCTTATGAAAACTTCCCGAAATAGCACGGCAAACAGAAGTGCTGCTTGTGCCTCCAGGGCCCATTAGAGCTTTGCTGTCTCCGTGATCCCACTCTGTTCCCTTTCTTCCTGCTCCATCCCTCAGAGCCCGGGCTGCACCTCTCCAGCAACACCACCCCCATGTTACAAAGAATGAGGGGAAAAGCCTGCATGAGAACCTCAGGGAGGCAGGGCCACACCACTGCCTTGCATTGCTTCCAGGCAGCACATGGGGCACAGCTGCCACCACCTCCCAGATCAGGGACACTGGTGTCCTCCAGACCAGGACCAACACTTCCCTCCAGCTGCGGGGTTCTGCCCTGATGCCATCACCCACCACATTCTCCTGCAGCCCCAAAATTCTGCTGAAGGCAATAGGAGAACTTGGGAAATCCTCCTGGAACAAGCTGCTGAGAGAGGTGGTGGGGTCACTGCCTTGGAGGTGTTCAAGAATAAGGTAGATGTGACACTGAGGGACATGGTCTAGAGGAGCCACAGCATGCACATGGTCTGATGGTTGGACTGGATCTGGGTTCCGCTTGTATTGCCATGATAATGGCATCCTTCATGAGACAAGAGGAGAGCTGGCTGACATTTCTCAGCCGGCGCTTGAAAATAAATTCAGCCAGAAGTTGTCTTCTGAAACTTTCTGGGTGGAATAAAATGGTGCCATCTCCTCCCCTCCCCCCCCTTTTTATAGGAAGTTTTTTTTTTCTTTCTTTTTTTTTTTTTAATATTTCTTACTCCTCCATTTCTTCAGTTCAAGAAAAGAAAAACACTAAAACTTTATAACTACTATAGGGCAGTAAGTTTGGGATTGGTGATACTAACCATGCCATAATATTTTACTCTGCATTACTTCTTTCTGTGAGAAGCCTGAACTGGTTTCAAACTTTTCAAGCAAGAGTAAAGCAAACAGGTACCATTTCTTGGACATCTTTTTAACTGAGAGATCTTAAACATGGCCAAAGTCCAGGAGGGTGGAGGATGATTTAGGTCACTGTGGGGACAAGCACAGGGACAGAGAATGGAGTCCCACATGGCCAGGGGGTGGCAGACAGAAGGGCAGTAGAGTTGCAGATCACATACAGCAAGTGCAGATACCTCCGCACAGGCAGTGCAGAGGCAGCCTCATGCCCTCCTCCCAAATCTTGCTCTGGAGGTTCACTCAGAGCTACAGAAACTAAAGGTGTTAGAAGCAAAGGAAGCCCAGAAGAAAAAGCAGCTGCAGCTCCAGAGGGTGGCAACCATAAAGGACTAATGGAAAGAACAGTATGCAGGTCTCTTGACATGCATCATAATGGCACACTGGCTGCATCCAGTATTCTGGGAGCAGAAATTTGCTGATTCAGCAATGGGGCTTCTGGAGTGATGGCAGCTGAGTTTGTGCTAAGCCTTTGTCAATTCATCTCTGTAACTGAACAGACATGTTGTTAGCAAGCTGTCACATCTCCAACCTGACTAGTAATTTCTGAGGCATCCCATCCCTTCAGCTGTTTGCCACTGGCTCACACTCCCTCAGGTACAGACATTTTTCCTGCAGCAGAGCACTCCCCTCCTCCTCTCCAGCCCAGCTGGCTGTGCAGCATCACATCGCAGAAACCCTTATACAGCACCAGAAGAAAACAGCTGGGGAAAGGTTGCCATGTCACAAGCCCTCCTCCACACAGACTACAGACTGATACCATCAGTTCTCAGTATTTGGGGTACTGAGGGCAAAGAAGGAAAAATGAAAGAATATAAATATGTATAAATAAGCCTGATGGAATACTGTGCTTTCATACCTTTTGGGAAAAAAAAAATCAAGCTGAAGATGCAGTATGATGTTATAAACAAAAAAAATCATTGTGCAGCATCCTTTATAATGTCTCTGAAAGAGTTTTGTCTTTTTTTTTTTTAAAAAAGCATAGCACATTTAATCTGCAACTCAGATAAGGCACCTACAAATAATCAAGAGGTGGCTGTGAAAAATCTTTCTTTGAACGACAGCTTTAAAAGTTCACGCATATTTCTTATGACAAATCCCCTAATTATCACTTCCATCAGCAAACTGCTAACACATATGCCGGGCACTACTGAGCAGGAGGAAAAACCCAAGCAGGAAGCACCACTGAGATGATAAAAAGCTGAAATTCTAAGAAACACTATGAAAGGCAAGTGGTCAGCTCAGACAAGAATGGGATTTTTAACTTGACATCTAGACTACGTAATGCCGGCAGTGCTGTATAACAGTTTAGAGAAGCAGCCCCAACACTCCTGTGTCACAACCTCAGGACAACAGCAGCCAGGAAAGGAGCAGAGCAGCTCCTTCACAGTTCACCATCAACCATGCACAGCAAAACTTGGCCTATGTTCACCCTGGCAGCTCTTGTTTGCCCAGAGACATGCATGAACATGGCCCTAGAGGAAAAGCAAACCATATTTTCCAGCTCTCCCTTGAGAAGTGGCCTGCTTTATGCACAGTGTGCAGGTAATGGCAGTGGCAGCTACTCCCCAGAAGCAGAGCTGACTTGCAGAGACTGTTCAGGTTTCAGTAGCACTCAGTCTAGCCTGTCATTAATCCACAGGCACTCACAAAATTCAGATCCAGATCTGATGAAGACTTCAGATACACCCTGTATTGCAACACAGGGCTTGGCTGCTCTATCCACTACAAAAATGTGCATTTCCAAAACATAGTGTTTTACCCAAGACTGGATTTCTGGCTCTTCCTTGAATACAGTTCATTTATTTACTTGTAGACTAGTTAGAGCATCTGTTTCAGAAAATGATGGAAAGGCCCATTCAGATCAGATATGATTCATCCTGACTCCTCTCTAGTTAGAGAAGAAGAAAGCATCACCTGGAGCCCTCATCACTTTGTCATGCACGGGTAGCTGCAGTGAAGACAGGAGAGGTAACAGCAGTAAAGCCCATCTAAACATCCAACCCCCTCTTCATCTTAGATCTAATCCTGAGCAGATCACAGCTGTTAACACAAAGCCCTGCCAAGGCAGTTTCTCACTAGTAGAAGAGCCCAGCTTGGACACGCGTTCCCAGATTGCATCTCTAAGGGAGAGGCCCAGGGGCAGCCATCCAACCAGCACAGCCTGAGCTCACCCCTGGCCGTTTGCCGGTGATTCACCAGGGCCGAAGCTGCTCTCCGGGATTAGTCCCTTGCTCTGGCAGCTCTACCAACACCAGCCATAGGTGCCCACACAGAAGTCCCAGTGGCCTGGGGAGCATGGGAAGCACTGGAGATGGACACCAGCCAACAGGAGAACATGGAGGAGTCAGATTACAGAGGCAATGCTAAAAATGCTATTTTTGTCCCTGTGTTTCATAAGGGAGGCTCAAACCCAAGCAGGGTGTTTTTCCTCCTCCTTGAGTCACTGGGATCACTTTCAATAAGCCATGTGTTAGCATCCACAAAGGCAGGGCAGCTTTTCAGCTCCTGCTTCTGGCAGAAGGGAGTGAGCAGAGTGGGTGCAGCAAGGCAGCATGACAGCTGAAACTGCGCCCAAGGCATTAACTTTCCAGAGGTGCTGCCATCACTGCAGATGTTACAAAGCTGCTCTGGGCCAGTAAAACAGTGATGGTGACTCAGGCCAGACAGCTGACCCACTCACTGCTTAGGTGCCTTTGTGAGGAAAACAGCATAGAGGCACTGAGCAGATACTAAGGGGCCCCAGCACAGAAGCCCATTTCCATGTTTTCAAGCACTGGCTGAAGCTGGCTCCATCACAAGGGCCTCCAAATACTCAGAAGTTCCAAAGTTCTCAGCCTGCCAGTGACCCAGTAAAGCAAATTATGATTTGGAAGCAAAATATTTACGTAGGAGAGTGGGTAAAGTGCAGCAAGCTTTATGAAATACACTGCAAAACTCCATTTACAGATACCACGTACCTGGAAAGCTCTCTGGAGTGCTTGTAACAGAGGCCTGTAGAAAATCCTAAAATGGAGGGGCCTGCTAACCAAGCACCAGCAAGATTTTATGGATACCAAGTCAGGAAGTAAAGGCTGCTTCTTGCTGTAACTCATTTACTTTTCCTCTTCATGGCAATGCCTTTCTTGTTTTGGAGATCAGTTTGCTTTTGCCAGATGGAATCAAAGTCACTACTGTGAGTTCAGCTTTTTTTCTTGTTTCTTGGAAAGCACCAGTCAGTACCATGTCAAGAAAAACAAACAGAGAGGTTTGCTTAGGATCTATTTAAAGCACTTCAGCAGTGGTAGCTCCAATAACAACCCCAGGGCCAGCACTGATGCTTATGACAGAACTGGGGCTACTGTGTACAAGAAGGGCAAGAACACTGCAGAGAACATGCTGTCTGGTGGACTTTCACACTAAGAGAGTCTTCACATTTTCCTCTTTTGTTGAAGAGGTCGAAGTCATGGTCAGAAAACTTGGTGTGAGATAAATGCTTCAGAAAAGGTCAGATTCAAAGCCAAGGAAAAGAAGCAGTCTACCTAGAAAAAGTGAAAATCCCTGTGAGAAGACCATACTGGCTTTGCTCCATTCATTGAGCAGGCATGGAAACAGTCCCAAAATGATGCAGAGGATGTCTAAGCTGAAAGTCTCAGATTTGGTGTTGCACAATCCAAGCAGGAGGGCACAGCTCCAGCATCCAGAGGGCTGCTACTTGCAGTCAGTGGCCATATAGGAGAAGCCTCACAGCTCAACTGCAAGCTGACACAAGGTCCACTGACACTGATCTTAGTGCTGTGGGCAGAAACCAGCCAGGAAGTGGTCAAGATGAGCCTGGGGCCTGCTGAAGGCCCCATCCCACCTGCATGTACCCTGGCTGGAAAGCATAGGTAGCCACACACCTGAGAGCCCTGCCCCAGCAAGTGCTGGTAACACCCCTTTACACTACAAGAGCATCTGGAGGCTAATGTCATTAGCATCTGTAAAACACTAATGTTCTCTGTATGGAGCTTTATTAAACAGCTGTGCAGAGCAAAGCCAACCATCCTTTACTTTTGTTAATATAGGGTATTCTGCTAGTATCTACCCTCAGGTACTGGTAACAGCTATGCTTACAATAGGGTTTCTGCTACCACCTCAGCCTGCTGCAGAGATGCTGACCATAGCTTTAAAAGAATCTCAGATACAGCTCCTCCATGGGGAATTTGGTGCTGTCCCACTCACAAACACGCCAGTGCTCACCTCTTTCCTCTGTGGCTCTTTTCCGTAAAAGAGACATTCATAACCCTGAGCTCCTTAGCAGCGGACCTAATCCAGCAAGTATCCAAGACATTCAGGAAAAGAGAATTTCATAGCATTGGAATTTTTCCATGCCAGCACTTTTTCATCCTAAGATAAATGGCTTTTACTTGCACAGCTAAAGGCTCTATTATTTTCAAAATACTTCTCAGCTTCAAAGCAGCAATGGAAATTGGCTGTACACCTGGCTGGCTGATCCAGTCTGGATTCAGACAAACAGCAAAAGGAGTCTTTATTCTCTGCAGTAGTGAGCAGTAGTTTACCGGGCTGCAGACAAGCAGGCAGGAGGGTTGATGTACAAAGGCTAGCACATAATTAATCACAGGGTGCACAAGCGGGGCTTGAGTAAATGGCAAGAGAGGAAGAAGTGGGGAGGAAGCACCCTGCTTGGGAGAGCTGGGAACTGCATTTGTTGTTTGTTTGCATTCCCATACAGGGCTTCACATTTGCACGCCAAGCAGCTTGCCCAAAGACTATGCAAGAGCAGAGAGCAGCCTCAAGGCTCTGCAGGGCCTTCTGCAAAGTCCTAGGAGTGCCTGGAGCTACCCATGCTGTAGCTCCAGGCCTTTGCTGTGGTACACAGCAGGAGGAGCCAGCAGGCCTGTGCCAAGCAGGCAGGTTTCCACCACATAGATTAGCACAGAGCTCTGCTTTGATGGCCCCTTCCAGAAGCAGGCTGTGCTTGCTCCTGGGACACTCTGCTCCCCACCTCCATCACTCCAGTCCCTGCAGCCACTGCCAGCCACACTGCTTGCAGGAGCTTGCACAATGCCTGGCCATGCTACACTTGACCCCAGCTGGGGTTGTTGCTCTCGCTTTCGAGAGCCATGGTCATAAAAAGAGAAGGGATTCACTGGCCAAGGAGCAGCCCAGCCTTGCTGACGCAGTGCAGGCTCCCAAGGTCAATGGTTGCAGCTCCATGCTGGGGGAGGACACGCAATGCCTAATGTGGAAATGTTTGTATTTGGAGCAATATATAGTTACATCCAGCCACTAGCAGCTGCAGAGGCTGTTTACTGTAGCACACGGTCCCAGGCCTATTAGCTCCATGCCTAACAGGGACCAGACTCAGAGGAGAATGACTGTGAAGCCGGACATTGTAGTTATATCTTTGCCAAGATCCCAACAATACTTTTCCTGATAAGTCTGGCACAGAAACAATCATTTAAAGAGCTGAAAAACATAACATCCACAGCCTATCCCTCCAGCCAGAAAGGGAGTTGTACAGGGCTCACAGCCTAATCTTCCACAGCCCCAGTGCTTCCCTCCTTTCACAAACAGCTGGCAATTCATTTCCTGAAGGCCTGCATGTAAGCATTCAACAGGGACACAGCACCTCTGCAGCCACACTTGGCCACCTGCACACATGCTGCCCATGTGGTGCCATCTTCTGTACAAGACCCCATTCAAGAGTGCCTGAGGCCCCAAGAATTCCCCCCCACACACCCAACACACACAGAGAACCTCACAATGGGGAAATGACCAGCTGCAACATCACAGCACGCATCCATGCAATACTCCATAAACAGCTGGTAAGTTAAAAAAAAAAAACAAAAGCAGTACTCATTAGCTGTTTTCCAGGGACCCAGAGAACACTATCTTCTTGACTAGCAGAACTCAACATCAACACTGGGAACCACAAAACTTTGCCAGTTCACATAGTTCCTGACCTTGGCTAGCAGATAAAGCTGCGCAGTCTGCTTTTGTTTTGCAGGTACCAGGTGTTGTTGAAGGTCAGTGATGAGGAAAGGGTTCTCCCACAGTCAGAAGGTTATAGAGATTTTTATGCAACATAAGCTTGTCGATGATTAACAATTTTCTTTCAGTTAACTGCAAAGTTAATAGTTATTCAAAGCGCTCTATCGTAATGGGAGTGGAGACTGGGAGACGTACTGCATTAACCATTAATCTTGGACTGTGCTAGAAAAATTAAATTGGGGTATGGCACATAGGTATGATTAATTCTGCTTGCAAAGGGAGAAGGTGTCAGTGTGTGCTTTGGGCAGGAGTGTTTCCTCCTGACAGCAGGCTGCCAAGCACAGGCAAGGATGTGCCACTGGGCAGGCTGTCCTCCATGTTCAGTGCTGTGCTTTCAGCTGCCTTCAAGCTGAAACAAAGTTCTGTTTCAGAATTCACATTGTTCATTCTCACTTCTCTCCAAGATCTCTAAACTTTAAGGAGTGGGTGAGGTTGGTTTTTTTATTTTATTTTTATTTTTTGGAAAAGAGAGAAAAGCCAAATGTGTAATTTGAGACTGTGAAAGAGAGCTGCTGACAGAGAAGCAGCTCCCTATTTGTACCACTGCAGTAGATAGGTCTATAGAGACAAAAGGATGGTTTCCCACAAAGCTGGGTCTCTGTAAAGCCCCTCTTGCCTTGGCCCTGCTGCTGTGCACTTCCCCTGCCCAGGGCTCACTAGT
Source organism: Perdix hodgsoniae (assembly GCA_035772895.1). NCBI lineage: Eukaryota > Metazoa > Chordata > Aves > Galliformes > Phasianidae > Perdix > Perdix hodgsoniae. Next base: position 34,352 of record JAPSGF010000269.1, on the reverse strand, counting down.
ACCCCCCCACCCTCACCCTGTGCCAAAATCGCTTTTCCAGAACACCCGAGTCCTGCTGACATACACTACTCCACTGCAGCAGGCACAGAGGCTCATGGAGTTTTATGCCATCAGGTTTATTTTCAGCTCACCAGCATACCTTCAGAGACCAAAGAGAGCATCAGAGGCAGGTTCAAGAGGCATGATTCATACTCCCTGTCCCCTAGTGCAAGGATGTTTGGCTCTGAGTTTTGATTTCTGCTATGAGAGGAACAGAAGACAGCTGCAAGATCTGAGGCTGGATTTATCTTCCTCTTCCCCACCCCCCACCACCCCCCCAACCACAGCCTGCCAAAAGCCCCCTTCCTGCTCCTACCAGGAACTTTGACCCTGGCCATACTGCAGGCCTGAATGACTGGATTCCTGAGGATGAATCAGAGCCCTTCAGAAGCCAAATCCCTCCTCCAGCTCAGCTGTACCTACGCACGCCTGCACAGTTGTTTTTCTTCAGAGTCAGAATTTCCTCATCCCAGCTAGAAGTGGAAGTGTTAAGCTATTGTGAGTGGCTGCTTGTTTTTATGAATACTATCTCAGCAACGGGTGTTTCTGTGAAACATGCTAAGTCTCCAGTTGTTTAAGTCATCACACATTTCCCAATGTTTTCTGCACTCATCTGAAGACAATGCCAATGTAACGTGTTCCTTACAAGAAAATGGGGCCAGTGCACAAGCTTCTCTCTGAGCTTCTCTTTCTTCCTGCTCACAGCCTTCTTCACAACACACCAATCAACAGATGCGCCACCGGAGAGATGCAGCTCTGCAACCCAACAGTGCAGCAGAATGAGTGCACATCACTTCCTCCAGTAGCCACAGTGCACAGCATTAGCAACGCCTGCTACTGCAGCCCATGCCCAGCAGTAGAAATAGTGTGCCCCAGGCAACCTGCCAAAACACAGGGAAGAAGGGGAGGGGTTGACAGGACAGGAGGGAGTGTCCCATCTTGCCCCATTCAAAGAAAAGCAGGTAACAGCAGCCTGTAAAAGCCAGGGCTGCAGGAACAGCCTGAGTATATTTGCCTTTGAGAACAAGTTAAGAAAAATGAAATCATAAAGATATACGTTATGGCATGTCTACAATGGCACTGTAACTGCTAGGCTTTCGGGAACAGTTGATCTACAAGTTGGCTACCCTACCCCAAGATAACTGAGAGCAGTAGCCAATGGCTTCCATTCTTCCAGACACCCCTGCCCCAAGCATCTCCCTGCACAGCCATCAGCAAAGATTGACCCACAAAGGTCTTCAGGATAAGTCCTCCATGCTGGTGCATGCTTTCCATGTTCACAGGCCAAGCTGCATCCCATCTGGAGGTGCATCACTACACACCCCAGCACGGAGCATCACACCCAGGGAGCCTCATAGCAGCACTCAGCCCAGCTGTGGGACCAAATTGTAACAGGGCCCTATAAAAAGCAATGCTCCCATATGAAAGGTTCCAGCAAGAACCAAACATCTGGCAGAAAGCACATTCTGGAAGAGACTAGAAACAGAAGCAGGCTTAAAGGAGCCAAATCCCATCTGGCTGATGGCAGAAGCAAGGGTCCAGGACACTTTCTTGTAGAAGCAGCTGTAGCACTTCCTCTACGTATATGCAGAAAGCACCTGGACACGGTGTCTGAAGAGGCAGTATGTAAGACCATGTCACAACCAGGAGAAAAGGAAAAATGTTACAGCTCCAAAAGCAAGTATGCTGTGAGTTATGGCAAAGTTTCACTGAGACTGAGGCATTAACCCCAGTATGAACCATTAACTATCCTGCAACTTTATCTGACAAAGCCCAGTCATGCTGCATTTGCATCTTTTTCCCACTTCCCAATCCTGCCACTTCCATTTACTGGCAGAAGTTGCATGAGAAGCCATAAATTTACTGGAAGCAAAGGTGCAGCAGTAATAACAAGTCATCATGCACAAAGCAACTGCATGCAGAGCTTCCCTCCAGCTCCCCACATGCTGAGCAAAATGCCCCCCATCCCCATATCAGGATGTATCCATGCATTAAATTTATTTTCTTACCCTACAGTACATGCAGCTACTTCTGCCCAGGTCTCCCCCATAGCTTCCAGCCACCCCAAACTGGCTTTCTCTTCCCTGTTCCCACTACATTTGCAGTCTCACATTAAGATGCCATGCATGGAGCCCCTATCCCCATCTCCACACAGTCCAATTCTCAGAGATAGTGAGCTGCAGAGGTGAGAAGACAAGGATTTCCTCACACATGGGACCATGTGTCCCCACAGCAGCCCCTGGGGCAGCTACCTGCCTGTACTGTGAGGCCCCAGCACCACCACTGCACCTGCTGTTCTGTGGTGTTATCAGCCTCTCAGGCTGCAAAACTGGCAGCCTACTAATAGCATGAGTCACGCAGAAAGTCTCATATCCTTCTCCAGTTCAAAGTGTTTCCTAGAACTGCACTGAGAGGCCTTGAAGACTTGACTGTTTACTGAAATTAAAAATTCCCCTTCTGCTCTTGCACAGCACTGCTTGAAACATGTCTGTGTTTTGCTTTATCTCATGTCTAAAATCTCCTCGGCAGAAAATAAGTAGTGATGAGAGAGGAAATGGGAAAAAAGGAGCTGCAGCAACCAGAAAGCTCACCTATTATTATACAAAATACGGATGCAGGAGGCAGACAGTCTTCTGTTTCACATACCCTGCATGGACAAGAAGATTGCTGAGAACTGGCAGGGCAAGGCAGGGCAAGTGCATTCAGTCCACTGATGATGAGGAGCAGAAGAACACACTGGCATCATCTGACCTCAAAACCATGACAGAAGGGAGAACTGACACAAACAGCTTCCAAATTTTGGACTCCACATCCCAAGTGGGTGGGACACATCTCCCCCACAAAAGGAAAGCAGAGCAAACAGGTGACAGCAGCTTGCAGGGGCACCAAGGAGCTAGACAGACACATCCCCTGGGGCCACATGCTAAAAGAAGCCCTGCAGGCCTGCTATGCAAGTCATATTTGGAGAAAGCAGTTTCACTGCTTTCTGCTTTGCTGGGGAGTCAAGAGCTGACAGTACCATATTCCAGAAACACTTATTCCTCTGAAAAAGAAAAAAGACAGGGAGAGAAAAAAAAAATCACATGTAAGCAAAAGCACAGATTCAGCTAGCACTGTGCCCAAGAAGATCCCTTGCTGCTCAATTGGAGCTCTCGAGAGGAAGAGAAGGGTGGTACATCTCCATTGCTGACCCAGAGAGAGGCACTGGGTTCACATTCTCTCTCATTAGGCTTATCTGCTGGCTGATAACACCAAAAGCCCTTGCATTAAGCTCTATTAAAATGCCAGTACATGCAGTCAAGGCCACTGAAATATTTCCAAAGCCTTAGAAAAGCCTGACAAATTGTGATTTTTTGCATCAGCTCTGACGAAGTACACTGCAGAACAGACAAATAGCAGTTCCCCACAGCAGGGACCATTCCTGGAGCTGCTGACAACCCACTGTTTTCTCACTGCTGTCCTGCTCTTGATTGCAGTTTGAGATAACCCTTTAATCAACTCAACCCTGAAGCAGTCCAGTAGACAGCCCCTCAGCCTCTTCTCAGCCATGACTGCTGCAGCACAGACTGGTGCCAGGGGCAGGACTGCCAGGCTCTGCTCCCATCAGCCCATGTGAATTCTGTGCAGTAGCAGCCTCAACCAGCCCAGGCCAGCACACAGTGGCAGACAGCCTCTCCAGTTTCTCTGAAGTTCGCCTATTTGCTCTTGTTGTTAGTTCCTAAGCAGGAACAAAACAGCAGACACACCATTCAGTCAGTTTTGGTGTTGCACAACTGAGAGAAAATAGGAAAGCACCCACAGGAACTGAGCCAAGTCAATAATGGAGATTAAGCAATACATGCACCTGGCTGTCAGAAGTGCAAGATTCTCTCTTTAGTAATTACAGAGCAATTATGAAGTTAAGAGCAACTCCAATAAGGACATATATTTCACAATCCATCAGGAGCAGTCATACCAAGGAGATACAGCTCTGAAACTGAACTGTCCTCATCCCTGCAGGCATAATCCTCTAAATGCCAGTCTTTGGGGTGGGATCTTGCAATAAGTCATAATTAAATGATTATTTATTAACAGAATGTAATTGAAGCTGCACTTCAGCATGACTTTAAAAAATCCTGTTTTCAAGATAGGTAACAAAAAAACAAAATAAGATGGAGCACTTGGATACTGGGTTTATGAAAGCTCAGCAAGCCTATCATTCTGCAAAACCAAAACCAGATTAAAGCTGGATTTCAGTGCATCTGAACACATCAAAGTCTTTTCTGGATGATCGGGATGAAAAACTTCATATTCCATGCCTCTTTATAGTGGTAAAATTGAAATGATCTCAGTTTAGATAAACTATCCAAAGAGTAAACAAGGCACTAACCACTATAAGCTCCAGAACAGATTCATGCCCAAGCTTCAGATAATAAACTAAACTCTGGTCTGCTCTAGTTCAAAACATCTGACTTACACTGGCTTCCACCTTTGCTTCCAAACGTGGATTTCATGCCTGATCCAAGACAGTTTGCCTTGTTCTACATACCACGCAGCAGTGTGAAGCAGAGGGTTTTTTGGTGGCACTGGCCTGCCATGGCTTACAGGCAAGAGCAATGGGAACTGATTGCCTCATCACCCCTTCCTTACAGGGACCAGAGGTTATCGAGCAAGTGACTTGGGATGGCTGCTCCCACACCCAGCCTGACCTCCCACTGGTACCAGGATGACCCAGCACATTTGGCAGCAGGGAACACTTCTGTCACAGTGAACTGAACTTCCAGGGACTACAGACCCACATCCAGGCCATAAGACTCCCCACAGCTGTACACCCACCCAGGAGGCAACGTTTTAGCACTAACAGCCCACTTCCCCATCTTGCAGTACACTGTGGACAAGCTCATCCACACAGCCACAAAAAAAAGGGCAACCCAGTCCACACAACCACAAACAAAGCATTCAGATCTGTGGGAGGGGGTGGAGATCACACAGAACATGGGATGGCACTGGGTAAAGCGAGCATTGCCAGTGTGCATAAAACCCACTAATCGTCTTCTCAAAAGAACTTCCTGGGCAAGAACAACCAGCCAGGAAGCCTTCCATCAAGCCTACCATTAATCTCCTCACTATCTCTTTCTTATCTCCTTTCAGGCTTTATTTCATTCGAGTATTGAAACCTGTTGTGGTTTACTTTCATAAAAGTAGTGTCGAGCACTCAGTGTTTTCAGGCAGCAGGGATGTTTTACTATCTCTTGCTGCATCTACAGCAGGGCTGAAAAGGTGTGCTATTGTGGTTTGACAGCTAAGGTTGATACACAATTCTATCGAGAGGTATCCAAATATCTAAGTGCGCTATAAGGATTGAATAATTCATTATCAGAACCTCTAGCATAAAGACAGGCAGGGATTATCCCCAGTCTCCAGACAAGGGCATTTTTGTAACAAGGCAAGGTAATAAGAGCTACTGAATCTAAACACAGTCACTGTGAAAGCCAAAAATTTGCATGTTCCAGGCAGCATTTCCAACCCCCAGTGCAGTTAATGTCCTAATGAACTGGTAGAGATTGGGTTTCAGGTTTCTGAGAACATGCAAGAGGAGTGAGCTGTCATTTCAGTACACTCAGCTGTGCAGCATTCAGAGGGCCCAGAGAGCAGCAGAGGAAAAACAAGGTGGGCATGGGAAGTCCACACTTCTGTCTGTCTTCCTCTTCATCCCCCCTGTGACCATTAATCATCACTAAGGACTCCTACACTTTAAGTTATACGTGGGATAGTTTCCAGCAACTGGAAGTAAGGCGGTGGTTACAAATACATATATATATATATATACACACACATACAGTGGCACACACAGAATCACCATCCCTAATCTTCAGAAACTTAACAAAGGCCACAGAACCCCAGTATGACACCACAGTAGCTTCTCCTGTTATGTCATCTTTTTTAATGCTATATCTCTGCTTAGATTATATCTCTGGGACAAGAACTACATCCTTCATACATTTCTCTGATGCGCTTTTGAGATTAGAGACACCAAGAAATAACTCAAGCCTCTCCAAGAGGAGTATGCTACATTTCGGCACTTAAAGATGGGTCTTTGCCAGTGAGAAGCATTAAAAGCAGCAAACTAGAAAGGAAAACAATACATCACCTTTAAATGACAACATTTCAGTGCATTTCATATCCTGTACCGTTCCCTTAGAAGGAGCCACTTATTACAAAGGTATCAGTACAACAACAGATCAAACCAAGCAGGCTGACACAGTGGAGAGCTCAGCAACAAGACAACACCTGCACCACTTCATTTTAAAAGACCCCCAGGCAGAGACTGTGATGGCTGAAGCACACAGGGCACTGCTGGACTGCCCTGGTCACTGCTCTGGTCAGGAGCAGACATAGATTCTGTCACATATCTCACTCCTTTGCAGAGGATCCCAACAGAAGTATCTCCTGGCTCTGGGAGACTGACACAGTCCACCCTAGCTGCTGTGTCCCCACAAACGCTACAAAGTTACCAAAGGCCCTCATTTAAACACCTTATATCTAATGCTCATTTACCTCACAGACTAGAAAAAGAAGAAAATAAACACTCGTACCTGTAAGCAGAGAACAGCTCCTCCACATAGCACCACCAGCAGCAAAGAGCTTGCCTTTCCCATTGGCCTTTTTTAGAGGCAATCTAAGAAAACAAGGTGCAGCTGTCCTGACGATGTCTCCAGATCACCTGGGAAAGCCCCACATCTGCTACCTGCCCAGCCTAAAAATCACTCATCCTGATTTGGTACAGATGGTCAAGATGGGGCTCTCGGGGTGGCCCACAAGCCCTTTGGGTCACAAGTGGAGAACGCTTGTTTCTAGGGAGAGCAGAGCACGGGACATCAGTCAGAGCTATGCAGGGGACATGAACCCCTGCCACCACTGCTGCCGTGCTATGATGGCACCCTGTCCAGCTGCAGTCGGGGGCACCACAGATCAACTCTGCAGGGCACTTAGGCCATTTCTGCCAAGTGAAAGCCATTCATTTCTTCTTCACATAGCATTTAAGGGCAGTATTCATCTTGTCATATTTTGCAGCAGTTTCTTGGTGGCAGGTTGCCGAGGATGATGCTGGGATGTTTATTTCACCCTTTTGTTAAAGCGGATGACAGGTTTTTGGATGAGCCTGCTGCGGTTTGTAGGAACAGAAAGGAAAAAAACAAGTTGGTCCAAAGTAGAGGGAAAGATACACAGGCTGAGAACATTTCTGAGGCACCTGGACTCACACCAGGAAGGATTTGCTCCTTTGTGCAAGCACAGCTCCCGTCATCATTTGCTTTGACACCGTTGCCTCCCACTTTGACAGCATTGGCTTGCACACCAAATTGATCTGCAGCCCCTGTGCACGCAGCTGCCTGGAAATCTGTCTTCATATTATGATGCAAACTGCCAGAACTAAGCTTTTTTTCCATTTGTTTGTTTTCTTTTAATATGATAGCATTGCTCAATGGAAGTTGCGGGGGTTTGGGTTAACCTGGGTGTCTTCTGTTGAAAGAAAGAGGTATCCAGTGGCACTGATGAAATCTGTGCTGGAGCAAACTCAAAGCACTGACAGAGTAGGGCTGATGTCTGCTGGCACTGTGTGGATCTGAGAACACAGAGCTTATTTACAGTGCGGTGCCCCCCTCGTATGCTCTGGGGTGAGAGTTTATGCCATCTGCGTGTCCTCGTTGCACTGGCCCCAAAATGGATGGTCTCCCCTCTTCTTCCTCCTACTCTTCCCCACAGCAGGGAGGCCGTGTCAGCCTACCACACTCAGTGCTTGTCATTCCCCTTCCTGCCGCCTCCCTGGTGTCAGAACAAGGGCTCACAAAGCTGTGGGCTGTATTTCTTGCACTTGTGGGCCCTTTAAGACTGAGTCCTGCTGCACAAAGCCATGCATTTCCATCTGGACCAGTGAGCTGCTCCAACATGCAGAGGTGCTCACACAGTGCAAGGAGGCATATGAACTGGTAAGAAGGGAAGAGTACCTTCCAAAGCTGAGTGGGGTTATAGACGAGTTTGACTGGAGCCCCATCAAGGTAGAGGATGCTCTGCCCCCACTGCAGCAGTGCAGCACTGGATCTGGGCAGTGCTCAACCTTGCAAAGACTTCTGAAGAGTGCTTAGTTTCCAGTCAAACCCATTCTGCCACAATTGCAAGAATTGTAAAAATACTGTTTTGATCCAGCTAAAGTGATTCTCTGTGCTTTTACTCTGCAGCCAGATTTTCAAAGACAGCAGGTCCTGGAGGTATTAGGGAAAGCTGGAATGGAGGAAAAGAAGTGAGGCTTCAGTAGTAAAGAAGCAGAAGGATGACTGAAGGTCGGATGGAAGTGGAGACTAGGAAAGGAGCTGAAGCTGCAACTTGGTGGAGGAAACCATAGGGGATATTGTGGAGGAACTGAGATTGTTTATGTGTGGTTGTAGAGGATAGAGGACACAAATCTGTGGCAAACTGGGCTTTTAAAATTCTGTAATTCATGGAACACACTGCTCTTGAAATCTAGGCATGCCATATTCTAAACTGTGCCAATGCACTGGATGAATCCAGAATCCAGCTTCTTCCCACCATTGTGAAAATGAGATTTATCATGTAAACTCAGCTCTCTATTTAAGACAACAGACCCTGCCTCTGATCAGGAGGTCAAACCACACATCCAAAATACCTGAAATCTGAGGAAATTGAAATCTGCAACTGGGGCTTCCCATAAAGAATGCAAACATCTGCATTTCAAAGAGCCAGTTGTAGACACAGTACGAAGATGATTTCCCAAGGCAGCAGGCGGCCTGGCTGGCAGCAGGATGTGTATACAGTCCCTCTCTCATGTTGCACGTCCAACCCGTGGCGCATGCCCTGGACTCTGTGCACCTGAGCAGCTCATTTACTGCGCTCTGTTTCCCATCACAGTGTGAGCTGCCAGGCCGAGTGTCTGCCAACAGCAGAAGCAGGCTGTGCATGGGACGAGGCTGCGGGGCAAGGTGGGGAAGGCAGCATGCTGCTGGAAAAGCTGCCAAATGGCTGCTCAAGATCTGCCTCAACTCACTGGCATCAAAGGGCTGCCATCCCGTGTGCTCTGAGTGTTGATCTCCTGCTGATCCCAGTGAAGTCAAGAAAAAAAATTGAGCATTTTTTAGCTCCTAGGGGAACAGAACATCTCTGTGTGATTGTGCAATACTCCATCAGTGGGAAAACACATTGGCATGGCTGCAAACAGCCACAAAGAGACTACTTCCTGGTTTCTGCGGTGCAAGGAGGGTGTGAGCAGGTGTGAATGGCTGCAGGGTTTGGAGTACATTGCATACCCTGCAGTGTAGAGTTGTGCAGCATCCAGGGCTGGTGAGACCTGCACCTCAACCTCTTCATCCCAGCGCTGGCTTGTTCACTCCATGAAGTGGTGCTGGCCCTAAACCTCAAGACCACATGGAGACTAGAGGGATAATTTCCCAGGCACAACGCAGGGAGGATGGGGCATCTGGGCTGTCCCAAATGGTGTTTTATGGGCACTGGGTGTGTGCTGTGCTTGAGTCCTCACTGGGGTCTGTGGTCAGTGTGTAACCAGTGTGACCTCAGGCTGTGGGCAGCTTTGTCTGGGGAAAATGTTCTGTGGGATGAGCCCATAGTGATTCCTAGAGATTTCTGTCCTGCTTGCAAAAGGCTGCTGGCTGCCATCAGTCTCAAGCTCTGCCTTCACCGTAGTACTGTTGGGCAGATCACAGCAAATTTACTGCACTTTTCAAACACTATTTCCTCAAGTGCAGTGAGCTGTCTGCAGAGAGAGACTGACAGCTTCTCTGCTTTTTCTTCTCTGCTCCAATCAATTTGCAGAGTGAGAAAGATGAGATCTTAAATACGGACAATTAACGCCCTTGCTAATTATGTACACTAAGCGCCTCAATTAGAGAAGCGCCTGGGGGGGCCTCTGTGAGCTTCACTTGAGTTCCATGGGATGCTGATCCTGCCACAGACATACAAGCATGCTCACCCCCAGGGTCTTGTCCCACCCTGCAGTTCTGTGCACTGTTTTCCCTTTTCCCTTACATAAAATGGCAAAACTGAGATGCACGTGCTTGACATGAAGGTGAGAGACATAAAGAGGAGATTCTGTGAGTGTGAGCAGGGGGAAACTCTGCAAATCATCCCATTCTTGGTGAGCAGAGGTTAAGCTGAGGTGACACGATAGCCCGGATAACACCAGCAGAGGATCTACACTTAAAATGAATGGAATTACAGAAAATTTGGAAATATCAACTGAGGGAAAAGAGCATACAAAGGAATAAGGCTTTAGTGCAAGAGGATATTGGAAAGATGTTTGAACACAAGGAGGAAACAAAATATTAATGAATCAGCACCAACCAGCAACAAAGAAATCCATTATTTATAGGGAAGATAAATAATTATACATGCAAGGTCAAAGAAGACACTTGCACTGAAGCTTCTTAAGAGACAGGAGAGTAGAGAGTAATTGACTGTCTAGACATGGTCCCGGCTCAAAGGCTGAAATGGTATGATTCAGCTGAGCGGGAACAGCTTGGTCATGTTGGCTAAAGGGCTGTTCATGGTGGGAGCTCAAAGTGTATGTGAAGGAGGTGGGTTTCGGTGGTAGCATGCACCAAACTGCAGACAGCCTGGAAACTTGAGGTCTGAAACACTTCTGAAGGCACCAGGCAGGCTCCCACACCAAAGACTGGGCTTAGTTTCAGAAAACTTTGGGCAAGCTACACTTGCTGTCTGCATTCACTTTGATTTTCTAATAAGTTCTGCTTTATCAGGTACATTCCTGTGCTTGATACAGCATGCTGCAGTCTGACCAGCAGCGAGGCTAGACATGAGCGCCCCAGGAAGGCACTGGCAGCCAGCCTCACTTGGTCTTTCCAGGCAGAGATTTGCTCTTCACCAACCCAGAGCCCCAGCAGAGACAAGGCACGTGGCTATGGGAGCTGGGGAAGTGACACAGGCCCACAGTCAATGCACTGCTTGCATGGGGAGGATGGAATACTCTGACTCACCTGACAGAGCCTAGCAGAAGATGAAGCTGCACTGAATTGGAGAGTCTGGGGCTTTGTTGACACGAGAAACATTCAGAAATACACAAAGAGGCTCAAGGGCCAAACACAGCCCCTTAGAGAGCAGAAGAGATGCCTTTCCTCTGACAAGCTGATTTGTTAATGTCACTTAAAACCAGCTGATTACCAGTACCTTCAGCAGAACAGCTGCTGTTGCTGAAGTGGCCATCCCCCTCTCCACCATGCCTTGGCCCACCTCCGAGGCCTCGAGTCAAGATCACGCTCTGCTCCAGCACTGGGACATCTCTTCCTTCCTCTTTGCACACTCTCCCACAGGCACATTGAGCAAACAACGAAAACCCCTTGCTCCGGCCATTCCTCTCTGTGTTAAGATTCTTTAAAAAGAAACACACACAAAGAAAGGGAACCCAAGTCCCCACATTACTTCAGGAAGCTTTGATGGGCGTTTTCCTTTTCAGTTGGGCATATGTGATTTTGTGGAACTGGAGGGCATTACCCCACTGAGGAAAACATTTCCTTTAAAGTCGGAGGCCCCCTGGTCATTACAGTTCTCACAGTTATGAAACACTGCAACTGAGGAGAGAAGAAGAGAGGAAAAAATGATTGCCAAGAATGAAAATCAAGTAGGCACTGGAAGTTTGGGTAAAAGTCTGCTCTCAGTGATGATGTCCCAGCATGTTATCCTCATAAGGACTGCATGGATTTTATTCACTCACAATGACCTGAGATATTGAAGGTGATTTGCCTGACATTTAGAAGTGGGTCAAATACTCATAGCTAACCTCTATGAGACACACCAGGAGAAGGGAGCTGCCTCTAAGATAGAGCCTTTGCGGCACTGCTTACTGGTGGGAGTTATTGGACCCTACAGCCTCCAAACCCCCTGACATTGCTCAGCATTCTGCTGCACGCACAGAAAGCTTGTGACGGCATGTGCCTCTTTGTGCATTGCCCTGGAACTCAGGTTAGCTCTCAGGTTAGTCATGGGAAAGACAAAGGAAGGCACAGAAATCAGATGAGCCACGCTATATACGGAGAGAAAATGAGTCTGGGGATGCCATGAACACTCAGATATCATGGCAAGCAATTTGTAGCCTGGCTGATGGATGTGGTTAAAGGACTCGCCACAGAATTAATGCTGTGCTGGAAATGGATGGAGAAATCAGGACTGCGGATCTCCTGCTGTGAGCCCTGCTGTGAAGCAGCCTGCGAGATGCTGTTATGACAAGCGCAGCCTATTGGCCATCACTATCAACCTTTCACACAGCTCATTAGAGAAAGGTCATGGGTTATTTTTACTTTAATTCCCAAGGACGTACTTGGTTTGCTTCACACACTTCCACACAGCATCACAATCTACACACCCAGATCCCCCCGCTCTTATAAACACATCCATACACAGCCTCTATTTGTTCCTGCTCCTTTCTTGTAAAGCAAAACACTAAGCCATAAAATGCCTTTTCAAATTCCAGCTGTGACACTTTATGGAAGCATTTGAAAACTATTACTTTCAGTGAACGCACTGGGGTCTCTGGCACATGGGCTTTGTTTTGAATATTGATTTAGGATGGGACTCTCAGCACTCTGCACATCACAGTGGTGCTTAGTCCCAGGAGCAGTAGTAGTGCTTGCAGGGGACAGCTGAGCAGCGAGGAGAGGCTCAGGTTGTAGCTGGAAGCCCACCAGCCCAGGATGCCAAATCAAGGGACTTCATCCCCTAACAGCCTCTGAAATAGCTGCCCATGCCAACTCAATGGCAGTGTTCTTGGTAAGACCTTGGTCTTCCCTTGCCATCCTTGCTCTTTATACCTCCTGTTCACTGCAAGGGCCATCACTGAAATAGTCCCATCCTGGAGAAGGCCACCTGCTTGTAGTAACATGGTATTTTCCCTGTGATAGTTAATACTAGATCCTGCTTTCAGCACACTATCTAACATCTGCTCCAGCAGTTTATCCCATTTACAGAGAAGATAAAAGGACAGTGGCAGTCAGTGACTGATGAGGTCACCGGAGGACCTGGTGAGGACATTCTGTATCCTCTGCATGACCTGTTGGGACTTTGCACAGAAGTTTGCCTTTTTGAAGTCCACCCACCTCAGGACTGAAAATATTTATTTAAGAATTCTTATATTCTTAATTTAAGAAACGTGTATGTCTCATTCCCACAATATGATGAATTGCCCTTTCGTGATTAAAAAAGCCTTGTGAAAGCAGCACCCCCAGCAGCTGTGCTAGCATTACGGTAAGTGACAGCACTTTGGACTATGCATGTTTGTCCAAAAGATAATGGCACTTTTAATCTGGTGACACTCAATCCCAGCACTGACTTCCTTCCCAGGCAATCTTCTTTCCTGTTTAATATTTGTCTAAATCTTCATTCTGTGGGTGATTACTTATTAACACGTTACTAATTTATTGATTTCATTATATTTTTCATTTTTGTATTTTCTTCTTCAAAACAAAGCAAATATACTGGCCAGGAAGTTTCTGTTTGTACATTTTCTTAATGTGTTCTGAGAAAGGATCTCAGAAGGCTATATGCGGGATTGCCTGTGCCACAAATGATATTCTTCTCACATTTCCCAATCTCCACAGATTAATGGGATAATAATAAACACTAAATACAACTTGTCACCTGTAAACTCAGAATTTTGCCCCATCCCTGGAGGTGTTCAAGGCAGGGTTGGATAGAGACCTGGGCAATCTGATCAAGTGCCTGATGTAGTGGTTGGTAACACTTCTTGTGGCAGGACGGTTGGAACGGATGATCTCTAAGGTCCCTTCCAATCCAAGGTATTCTGTGATTCTTTGATAAGTTATCCAGAAACAGAAATAGTTCCCAGTGAAGAACACACTGTTCTTCCACATATTTCAAAGACTTTCAAATTTCACAGATGGGAAGAAGAGCAGAAAGATTAAGCAGTAGTCGTATATCACACATCATGGGAATTGCAGTGTAATGCACACCCTGGTGCCCCACAAACTGATGGGGCCTCTGCACTGGGTTTACATCACAAGATTTCGGTAGCAGTCATCTTTATATTCAAGAAGGTCTCAGGGATTTCACGGAGTATCAGGGACTTCAAACAAGGACAGGACAAATGAAAGACACCCACTAATATTTGTTTCCCTCCTCTATCACCAAAAGATAGCCACAAGCATGTGTTCTGCTACACTCATCTCCAAGAGAGATTTTTTTTTTTTTGTATGAAATAGTGTAGATCACCCTAACATGCCAGGAGCAAAGAAACATGGACTGTGAATGCTCCTTTGAAGTGCAATCAGCTACAGCACACAGCTTCCTGATGCTCGTGGGTGTCCAAAGTCCCTAAGATGACACTGATCCAGAAATGAGCTAGACAGAGAGGACTGGCCACATCCCCAGACAGCATGAATCAGTACAGCCACATGGACTTCCACAAGTTAAATAGTGTTGCCTCAGCTGATACTCCACGTGAGGAGGGAGGGAAGGAGGCAGAGGGCTTGCTGCACCATGGCATGGGACCCTGATGATGGTGGTCCAGGGCAGCCCCCAGAAGCAGAGAAGCAGAGCAGTAAAACCAACAGTGAAGGAAAGTGGGCAGAGAGGGCGTTCTGGGAAGCAGACATCAAAGCCTTCCTCCATCTGCAGGGGAAGCCCTCCAGCAGAGACACACACCAATTTAACCCTACAGAAATTAGCCAGGTGCCTCATCACTGCAAGACTATTAAAGAAGACCCTCATGCCCAAAGCATTTCTTTGCTCTTTCCTTTGCTACATATTAGATTAAGCATGTTGTGGTACTATTTATGATAAGAAAACTGTGGAGAAGCGTACCCGGGACAGAAGGAAGCCCTCGTTTATGCCATGCTGACTTCAGAATGCTGCAGAGCTGGGAAGGCACAGATCACATAGCCTTCAGCTTCCTTTTCTCCACATCCTAATGTGGATGACCCTACCCCACTGACTGCACCTTACCCTTCACCCTCTCCCATGCCACTTTTAAATGCAAGAGTGAAACTTCCCCATCACAGTGAACCTCCAGGCTTCAGACACCATGCATTTGGTGCCTGCTTCATTTTTGGTAGGAAGGAACTAAGAATTCTCCCCAGAGCAGCTTGCATCTGGGATTCTGTGAGACAAGTGAAGTTATTCTGTTTTCCAAAGGCAGCTGGTTGCCTAAGGTTTGGCCATTGCTTCAGAACTGTGATGCTTTGCAAGATTTGGGGCAGAAGGCCTGCCAGCTGACCCCATAGCCAAACAGGGGCTGCAGGAGGGATGGAGGTCAGGCATTTATAACTCGCCTGCTTCTGTAACTCGTGAATGGAAATCTGCCTGTGGAGATATATGTCACAAGCAAGGCACAACAGCTGACAGTTTTCACCAACTGCTCAGACATTTAAGGCTTTTTTAATCTATCATCTCCATCCCTTGATGAGACGCGAGGATCTCTTTTCCTCCTGCTTTCTATTCTGCTCCTTCCCCAGGAGCTCCCTCGAGGCCCCGTGTCTCAGATTTACTTCATCTATTTTTTGAAGAAGAACAAGGGACAGGTGGTGCCTGCAGAAGCTGAAAGAGAAAATGGACATATCTAGCACATGCCACAAAAATAAACACGAAATCTCCAGAGCCGCCTCCACCTCTGGAACCTCGAGCAACTTGCCACTTTCTTCTTGATGCACTTATTTTCGCTAGCTCAAAGAATAAAGCATTGGATGTTACACAGCAGCTGCCCCAGGAAATAATTCACTCATTCCATTGCTGCAGACTTTAAGGAAAAAAAGAAACGAAGGGGGGAAAAAAGCCAATTCCTCTGCAAAATATCCAGTTTCCCAGCAGCTTCAACAGCCTAAACGAAAATAATGTTCTGGTTTGGTGTCCCTCCAATTCTCGTGGTTTTGCTGAGGATTTTGGAGAATGCATTTACTCCTTTGCTAACTGCAAGAACAGATTTATCCTGCAGCCATGTGCTGAATGATTATACAGGCCTAGAGGGAGTCTGAAAGCATAAACATTTACTTCATAAAAGAGATTCTGCAGACAGGAGGCCAGAGACAGTTGACTCTGGGTAATCATTTGTGCTCTGTTTAAAAAAAAAAAAAACAAAACAAAAGAAAAAACCTTGTTTGCCTGAAGCCAGAAGGGAGAGATGCACACACTTCAGGAACAGGCCCTTGCCACAGTGGACAGTGAAGAAATCCAAAGGGGCCAAGAGTGAAGGCGGTCTGCGGGCTGAGCTCTAAATACAGCACTGACAGCACAGCCATCTTTAGCGCAGATGTGAAGCCCTGAGCTCCTTGTCTCACTGTGAGGGGCTTTGCCTTGGCTCGAGCTGGGGAAATAATAAACAAGTAATTCCACAGCCAGGGAAAACCCTGGAGCCTTGTGTCTCCATCCAGATGTGTAGTGAGATACAGGCTCCTTCTTTCCCACAGTAGGAATATCAATGAGGACTTGTCTCCTCTTTACCTGGCTGTTTATTTTCACAAAACTTGTAAGAACATAAAGTTGCTGAGATCTCCACCCTGCTAACAAATTTGATTGAAATCTGCCAACAGCTGAAAGAAGTTTGTCAGGGACTTTCTTCAACACGCATGCAAAACAAGACCCCACAAGTCTTGTTCGCTTTGGAAGCCAGGATAGCAGTGCAGTGGAAGAGGAGCACTGTACTGAGGGACACTGCAGCATCGGAAGTCTGAAAGTGATTCACCTGCCACCCCGCAGTACCTCTGCTGCATCCTCCCAGCCAGGAACTGGGGCTGCTTGAGAGAGCCTGAGCTGTACATGGGCAGCACGCCATTGGGATCCACGTACCACTCAGCTCCTTGACCAATGACACTGCAGCATCTCTGAGCAGAATATTGTGCTTGTGTGCAGCAGAAAAGCCCTGGGAGAAAATCTGTTGCTTTTTTTTTTTTCTTTCATTTTTTATGTTGCAATGAAGTAGTGATGGAGTCGTGCTTGGTCTGAGCAATCATTAAATATCCATCTTTCCCCATCTGCTATTTTTGCTGTTCATCCATTCACAAAGCAGCTTCTGGTACTGAGAAAAAGGTCTTAGGAGCCTTCCTACCTAGAACCTGTTTCCTCTCCTACACCATCGACCCCCCAGCCTGCTTTTCCTTTGACACACTGAAAGCACTTTGAGGACTGTTTTGCATCTTGGCACAAACACATTCGTATTTGAAGAGGAGAGCCACCAAGTGCAATGGCAGCAGATTAGGTTTGCAGTTTTGATGGGGAGGTTTTTTATGAGAGAGAGACTTTTCAGGTCTTGAGCAATGAAAAATCATGGCTGATCACAAATACTACCCTTTCTCAACAAATTCCAGAGTCTGTTAAAGGGCAGTCATAACCCAAGCTCAGTAGAAGCAGCTGAAGGTTCGTTGACTCATCAGCAGTATCAGTAGTATACACATCCAAGCTGTTGAATTATTGCTCCTAAAAAGCACCTTTCCCCCTGTTGCCCTTCCAGATCCCCAGAGTTTTCTGTCCAGATAACTAAAAAAGAGTGCAAATTTCAGGCTTAATTGTAGATGGCTTAGTGGCTCACGCACAGAGGAAGCAGATGGGAAGCTAATCTTCCTATGAGTCTTCTGTTATCAGTGAAGATAGACCAGTACTTCTTGAGGGCATTTCAAATGTGGAGCTTCACAGAGGTGCTCTGAACCATTCCCCACAGGAGCCTCTTACTCTCTGCCAGGTAGCCTGAGGCTCGCCTTTGTGGAAACCTCTTTAGATCAAGTTTCTTTGGGCTGACACTGAGGTTTGCTGTCAGGCCAAGAAAACCTTCCTTCATCTGCTTCTACTCAAGCAGCCCAAGCCTGCCCCAAAGGCAATAAATAGCATCCTCTGTTGTAAAGGCCTAAAATCTGGATCAGCACCAAACACTGAATGTTATAAAGAAAGATCATCCTACTTGATGGAGCAGGCCTACAGCCCAGGGGAACTTTGAAATCTCCATCCTTGAAGATATTCAGAATGTGCCTGAGCAAGGCCCTGAATATTCTAGTCTTACTGTGAAGCTAGCCTTGCTCTGAGCAGGGCTTTCAACAAGCAACCTCCAGAGCGTGTCTCATGGTATAGATTTAAGCAGGAAACTCTACAGAAATACAGTAATATACTGTACACATTTCTTGCAGAGAGAGCATTGGAAAAAAAAAGTACAGGACAAATAGAGGTGGCACATAGTTCACCTAAGGAAGGCATAAATTAGTGCAAAGATGTGTGCAATCCAAAACCTACCCAAAGCAGAGCCAGTAACCAAACATTCCACTGCCAGCAGCACTTCCTGCAGCCACCATGACTGCTGCTTAAGTGAAGGCTGCTATCTCAGATAACCACCACCTCACAAGATGTTATATGGCTATCAGTGAGTCTGAGGACTTAAAACAGGCAAGGATACTCAAGATCTGAAAAGCAAATGGTCCTCATGGGGCTGTCACTCTCCAACTGTTAACTCTTAAAGTTATTGATTTCAGAATTCCTAGGTTTACAAGCTTCAGGCTTCATGGTTATTTTCAGTCATTGCCAAAATAAAAATCAGTTTCCACATGCATGCATTTTCCTCAGACTCCCCCCTACTAGTTTCATCAACATTTTCTATCAGGAAACCCATAATTTATACTCTCCTGGGAAGGATATGATATTTCATCAATGTTGCCAGCAATACCAATTTCCCTTCCTTACAGTTCTATTCTGAACTGTTTTCCTTTCTCTTGCCCCGTATTTCTCCGTAAACCAATCAAGCACAAATTCTAAGTCTTCCAGTTTCCCTCTTTTCCCTCCCACAAGTCACTGATGTCTAACCACAGACATCTGTGCTTCTTTTCAATAGCTGTGGATGTAGTTGCCCTATAAAGCATACACATGACAGCACAGGGAAATTCCACACACGTTTTCTCCATCTGAAGATATACTGGTTCATATGTTACATTTATATTGGGTCTGGATCGTGTTCTACCATCATTCTGCAAGGAGAAATCCCAAGGCAGTCAACAGCGGCTTTGCAAGCAGATAAATGACAGATCTTGGCCCTACAAGCGGAATATCGTATGATATATTTCCTTTTCTGTTTGCCAAATTGATGTTAAGAAGGGGTTATGCACTAAGACAGTCATCGTAAGTTTCAGAAATAATCAGCAGTCATTTTTACTGAAACCTCAAAAAGCACAGCAATTAATCAGAAATATCACTGCTTTTTCTGTGAAGTTACAGTGGCTTCCATTTTACTGGCATTGCATCGCATAGCAATTTTTCCAGCATGGGAGTTTTGAGGTCACTAGTAATTTATGGACAAAACCCTTTTTACTCTTTTCTTTTCATATTCTTTTATCTGGATTTTCTGAAAATACACAAACAAGCAATGCTCAGACATGACATAACTGAACGGCAGATCCAAGCCCTTGCTAGGTTCCAGTGTCCTCTGTAGTCCCAACCAGATGTGCTGCATTACAGACTGAGTCATCCCCTTGGAGGGTGGCTGGGAAGGATGTAAGTGCATTGAACGATCTGTTCCACAGGGGCAGACATGCTGAACTGAAACGCAGATAAGATTGACGTTTTAATGTGAGCGCGCTCTGCAGAGGAACAAAGTCAAAGCAGCGGTCCAGGCTCTCCAACAGCAACTGCACTGAAGGGGAATATTAATGCAGTTACCACATCTGCATCTCATTTTCCTTCAGTGTTTCCTGGTCGTACTGAGATCACTCGCTGGAGAGTGACATAACAGCATGAACCGATGGGAATGCATCTTGAGATGCAGGAAAAGGAAAATATATGCAGAATACTCAACTAAATCAAAGAGAGAGGGAGGTGAGGTGACCAGCTCCTGCATTTTCCATTTACAGAGAATGACAGAAGACATGTTTAGAACACCTCCCCACTTCCCATAGAGGCTCTTGCACACACCTGGAACCGTGGTTGTGCCAGGCTTGGTTTTTAGCCATGCTCTTCTATCATGGTCCTGCATCGCCTCTGAGAGCTTTATGTGGCATACAGATTCACTCCTCCTGCCAGGGCACTGAAGTGCTAAAACACATCATTTGTCCGTGTGGAGCTTTTCAGAACATACTCTGCAGTCATGTCTATGCAGACCCAAGTGAATGACCATGCATGGTGCTGCAACAGCACAGCAGCTCTCAGCTCCCTCAGACAGCTCTAGCAAGACATCCCCTAGACAAGCTCTGTGCCTTCAGGGAGGATTAAAATGCAAAGGGTTGAAGCCATTTTCTTCTAAATGACTGTTTAGAGTTCAGAGCTCCTTAGATTCTTGATGATATGCGCATTACCCTGACTTGCTTGAAGGCATGCTCGTTATCAGGCCATAAGTCTGCTTGTGTCAAAAGTTCACAAGTGGTGACCTAATTACCTGTCTTCAACAGCAGGGGCTGTGGTGTCTGGCAGGCAGCTCATGCAATACCTTAGCACTTAGGTCAAGGCACTAAGGCTTCTTGAATTGCATGTTTTAATTGTATCTGGTTTCGTAGAAAAGTCCTGGACAAAAAATTAACTGCAGCAATGGAAGCAATCTGGGGAGTTTTAAAGATTTCTGTTGGATTTTGTCACATTCAGCAATATGCTGGCTTGATGCAGCACATGCTGCAATTGCTGGCTATGCTCCCACTGGGTTTGACAGGGCAGGCCCTTATACTGCACCAAAATTGGCATAAGAATGGAAAAAAGTGATGAGCCATATTTTCCTTCCAGTCCCAGGTATATGGTAAGAAGTCTTTCTGAATCTGAAGGAATTATGACTTTGTGGGCGCAGTGCGGGTGGGAGGGATGCAGGGCACTCTGCCAGCAGTGGGCACAGCAACAGTCCGCTGGAGATAGCAGTGCATGTCAGGAACCCTGAGCTCTGCTCCACCTCACTGTTTCCCCTGAACTGTGGGAAACCTCACAGTCAGATCTAATCAGAGCACAAACATGCTGGCAGGGGGCCATGCACAGATAGAGCATTTGGGAAGCAGCATCTTCAGGAAGCAGTGTCTTCCGTCTTCAGGAAGAGGCACGTAACACCGTCCTCCACTACCCACATCCTTCACTCAGCATCTCTATCTTCCCCAAAAGGTGGACCACCAAGGACTTCTTCAGAAGCAGATACAGATGGTGGCTCTTTGCAGCCCGCCCATATTGTTGGCAAAAGACACCAGTGCTGAGATGAGACCTCCTGAGAAAGCATGCAGTCGGCTGGGGGAAACTAGTGATATGATGAGAAGTAATGGCCTCAAGTTGCACCAGAGGAGGTCCAGGTTGCATATTAGGAAACATTCCGTCTCAGAAAGAGCAGTGAGGCACTGGCACACTGGGAGGTGGTGGCGTCACCATCCCTGGAGGTGTTCCACATACTTGTGGATGTGGCACTGAGTGACATGGTTAGTGGCCATGGCGGGGATGGGTTGATGGTTTGACTAGGTGATCTTAGAGAGCTTTTCCAATCTTAATGATTCTATGAGTCTATTCTCTGTTTCTCGCTCTGCAAGCATTACTCTTATCCATGCTCATATCACAACTGCAGATCTGCCTCTTCAAGAAACAGGGCACAGCCTATTAGTGTATTAGGGGTCAGGGTGCAGTTGTTGTGGGTGAGATAAGCCTCAAACTTTTTTTGGTTCTTATACATTTCTTAGTGGTTAAATAAGCTGGAACCTTTCCAGCATATTTTTACATGTTTTGATAGACCAGTATAGGGAGTGAAGAGGTGCAGCACAAATTATGAGCGATAGATCTATATATTGATTAAATACCTTGAGCTTGTTTTCACTTTCAGACCAGCTAAGCACAACTAGCAGGTAATAAATCAGAGCAGCAATTAAAGGTCCACAGGAATTTTACTGGGTGGAAGTTCAAACTCCCAGACTTAATTCCAGTCCCAAGAACTCAGTCTCACAGTAGAGCTGTAAGAATTTACTCTTCCTATTTCCATCAAAGATGATAGCAACCATACTGGAGGCAGTGATCCAATGGAGCTTCTGCTACATGGGCAGCATGAATCTCAGTAGTAGTTGCACTATCAGTTGAGATTTCTGTAAGTTTTGACCTCACCAAACCCCAGCTTTACCATATGTTAGAACACCAGTCTAAACTCTGTTTGGAGTTTAGCAACTTTGCTTTTCAAATGACAAAATCCCTCATAGTTCTGTCTCTCAGCATTTATTCAAAGTTGCTAGTGCATCTTTTTGCAAATTCTAAATTCCGATACAAGGAAATTAGCCATTGTTCTCCTCTAGGATCCAGATTTGGTGCTATGAGCATTCAAAAATAACATAAAGTTATGGCCAGCTGTGAAAATAGCTAAAGAAGTTGCAGATGTTCCTAGGGGAGCTACTGAAATATTTTGGCACCTTTGCTCTGTCATTAGAAACAGAACACGATTCTCGATTAGAACAGCAGAGTGAGTTCAAGGAGAAGAGGAAAACAGGAAAGCATTTGACAGTGCTAACAGAGATTGTGGGTTCAGCCATATAAAAAGTTTTCAAAAGCACCAAAGTGAGTCCAGCTCCTGAATCCCATACCCTACCGTGACTGTGCTATGTCTTGAGCCTCAGTGGGCGGCTGCAGAGAAGGCAGGGTTGTAGTGAAAGCCTTTATGCAAGAAAGATAATGCAGCAGGCAGGTACAGTGCTTTGACACACATGCTGCTGTGGAGTAAACTACTTCAAGCAGCTCAGCTGCTTCAGTCTAGCTCAGGTGTCTCCAAAAGATACTACTGCACTTTGAGCTAACTCCACTATTGGCAGTGGGGATATAGCCTGAGACTCAAAGGAGACTAAGTAGCTTATAAAAACACAAATAGAGGGCCCTGCAGGCACCTCTGAAATGTTTACTCATAAGAGCAAGGGCTGAGCAATTCTGCGCGTTGCCTAAAAGTGTAAATTACTTTGCCTTAGGCCATCCAGGAGGAGGATCATTCCAAAAGCAAGTACTTCCCACCCCCAAATTCTTTCATCTTTCTCTGCCTGCTTCTTTCTGGCCCATCTCTGGTTTTCCTCTTCTTTCCAAGTGCTCCAGGAAACTCTGAAGGATTCAAGGTTTCTGCCCTAAGTCACCCTCAGGGAAAGAAACAAGATACCTAGCCAAGTTGGCAAGGAAGATACACTCAAAGTCATATGGCCCAAAGATAAGGAGGTGAGTGGATCGGTCATTGTGTGACAAGGTAGCGCTGGAAAAACACTGGGCTTACCCATTCACAAAAGCCTGCCTTCAAAAAGGAAGCAGGGCCTTGGAGAAGCAGCAGTGCATGCTAATGCATTACCTGGGAATGGGGAACTCTAGTCCCTGCAACCAAACACAGCTGCACAGAAAGCTGCTGACACACATTGCGATATACACATGAATCGTCACTGCAGAAATAGCTGAACGATACGTCTTGTGCTACAACTCAGCAATACTCCCCAAGTTAACAGCTGGGCTGACATTAATTATAAATCCTTTTCCCTTTTTCTCATCTCTAATAGGTCATATAATCTATGCCAAACAAATTGCAGGGCTTTTCAGCAAAACAGATTGTCAAAAGCTCTTTCATCTACTGGAGAGGTTTAAATAATTGGACATTTCTACTGGAAAACTAATCTCTGATCTAATAGCTGTCACATAGCTGAAAATTTCATTTCATTCAATGTTCATTTCTGCCCAGACAGCTGAGCACCATGCTGTATTCTCCACAAACAAAATGTCCATCCAAGAAAAAAGGAGGTTGTTGCATTCAGTACAGTATTCAAAATCTTGATGTGCCACCAACTATGCATGACAAATGCTGGAGAGGAACAAAGTCTACAGGAAGAGAAGAGCGTGCGTGCTTTGGAGAGGCGGGGGAGGGGGGGGGGGGCAGACCGCAATGTTGAAGCCCAGCTCCAATTTTTCTCAGCATTCCTGTATTTTTGGATGGAAGTTATGGTCTGTGTGCATTTCTGTGGAGAAGGCAGAGAGGAAGGGAGGGAGCCTTTTCTTTTTCCCAAACAATATCTCGGCCCGTCTTGGACTCACCCGCCAACATCTAACAACCAAAGACAAACAACATCACAGCTCCACAATACTTAAGCGTGATTGAATGACGACAATTCCATGTTAAAAAAAAGTGCACATCAGAGCCTTCCACAGCTGCATCAACATTATCTATAAAAAAAGCATGACACTACATGAAGGTTTGGCTGTGCAAGCCAAGAACCTAAAACAGCCAGGGCTTGGAGCAAGGCCATCACTGAATTCTCGTGTAAAGTGATTCTGCCATATTGCTGACTTTCCACTGAGGTTTTCCACAAATTAACAGCTGTAGCAGACTCCCAGAAAACAAAAACTCTTTCCAAGTCTTTCTTCTCTGAAAATGTTGTTTCTTCTCTTTATTCTTCCCCATATGGAAGGGGAGAGGAGGAAAAAATCTGAACAGCCCTATGAGACAAACCAAAAAAAAAAAAAAGAGAGAGACTGTGAGAAAAATTAATCACAAAGATTGCCTGGAAAGAGAGTGGTTATCAGTAAAATTACACCAGTGGTGGGCTCATTTTTTCTTTTCATTATACCAGCATGGTGGGATGGAGAATCAAGCCCAGGGAAAATATTTCTGGAGCAGCCCTTATGATTTATGATCATCTCAGCCATTCTGACAAGATCAGAAGAGCACTGGATTCTTTCCAGTTGAGCACCACCAAAGGCCAAATCATTCCTATTTAGGGAAAAACAAAACTTCCCTCTGCTTCAGTAAGAATAGTGTTTGGCATGAAGCACAGAGAAAACTGCTTCATTTCAGCTAGCCTGCTGAAGTACAGCCGAGACAGAAAGGTGATACCAGGCTGCCATGGATGGCTTCAGATCACACTCTTTTCTCTTGATTTAATCTTGGACGTCACTAGGTACCACATAGGGTGATGCAGAGGGATTCATTATAAATGACAAAAAGCCCTCTTAACCCAAAAGTTATTTGATTTTCTGTGTGCACAGATGGCTGTTGACTCACTAGAGGCAGGGACGATGGAACAAGCAGACTGGCAGGAGCACAGGGACTTGTGGCATTAGAAAACAGATTCACAGGGTGGATTGCCTTCTGAAGAACCATGAGCTAACAGTGTAGTAATAAGCAACACTGCACAGAGATGGGGCTTTCCAGCTAGTGGACTGATGGGTATTACCAGCTTGTGAATACCAATATGATGCAAAGATGTGGCTTGTTCTGGGTACTTGGGCATGACACCCGACAACAACACAGAGTGCTTTAAAGAGAAAGCAACAGAAGGCATGCAGCATCACCCCATCACGTCCCACGTGGCACTTGGCAGTGCCACACAAGTTGTCAGCTGCCTGTGAGCCTTGCTGCACTGCTCTCAGAAGCAGTCTCTC
This sequence comes from Perdix hodgsoniae, assembly GCA_035772895.1. NCBI lineage: Eukaryota > Metazoa > Chordata > Aves > Galliformes > Phasianidae > Perdix > Perdix hodgsoniae. The sequence continues at coordinate 8,978 of JAPSGF010000269.1, read as the reverse complement.
AAACCAGAATGATCTTAACTCTCTGTACAGAGAGAGGAGAAAAGTGTTGCTGACCTCCTGCCTCCAGAGTGCAAAGGGCTCAAGAGATGCATCTTCATGCTTTACTTGCATTGGAGGAGAAACCCAGTCCATAATCTGGAGCCTCCCTGTTACAGCAGGGACGGCAGTGATATCAGGAGGAATCTGTTACCTTAACCCCTAGTTCACAAGCCCCCACAGTCTGGATTAGTACTGACCAAAGTTCCTCCCATACTGATGGCCATCTCGCACTTTACAACCCCGTGATATGCATCAAACTCTTATGGACTAATGCCCACCTCACACAAAAGCTAAAGAAACAAACCATACCCTTTTAAATACAGCCACTGGCTGTGAGTGGTAAAAACAAAACAAAATAAAACAAAACAACCTACAAGCAACACTGGAGAACAAATTATCTGACCATTTTCTCCTGAGTGAAAAAAACAGCAGTTTCAAATACCAGTTTAATGGTGAGGGTCTCATCATGTACTCTAATTGTTTCCAAGGTTTGATGTGAGTATTTTTGGCAGTGGGTTTGTCATGAATTGACACTTATTTTGTTAACCTACCTGTGGCAAAACTGCACCCTCCCTCTTTGTAGACCTGGCAGAAACATGAAGATTACTCATTGCAGGTTTCCAAGAAGCTCCTGAAGCCAGTGCTCAGAGTTTGCATAACAACCATTGTCGACAATCCACCTACAACAGTTTAAAAATACAGTTTTGAATGGGTGAGAGAGGCCGGGAGTTCTCAGAAGGACTAGTCAAATTCAGGATTTTATTAATAGAACCGGAGGCGTGCTCATGAAGAAAAAAAAATACCACCCTCTTGTTATCTTAGCTGTCATCAGCAGTCACCTTTTCAAAAACAGACAGTCTAGAGGCAGAGTATTCCTGTAGATGAGCAAACAGAAAGATGCTGCATAAAAACATGAGAGCAAAATGGTGAGCAGCAGCGCCAGGGATCACTGCTCAGGTCTCCATATTGAGTAATGCTCTGTGCATGCTGCTCTTGCTTAAGCGACCTCTTTTTAATTTATTTTTTTTTTTTAATACAGTGCCATGCATTTCACCCATAGAGAGCTAATTGCCAAACAAAGGGAGCCCACCAACACATCGCACACCACGGGCCCCAGTGCTCTCTCCAGCCAAATAATGCAATTACAGGAATCGTGGCTGACAATAGGCACTCCCTAAAACAGCAGATTAATAAATAGGGGTGGGTGATGGACGTCAGCAAAGGCAGGGAGCACCGCAGCACAGTGCACCAAGGCTGATGGGAGCTTCTCCACAGGCCAGAGGGATGGGCAACATGGCCACCCCTCACCAGGCCTGCTCCTGAGAGGGATCCCCCGCAAGAGATGCTGGGATGGATCCGCACAGCAGAAGGCTGACCCTTAAGCCCAGAACGATGGAGCACCACCTTCTCCAGGGCCTCTGGATGGAGAGATGTGGGATCTCTTGGGGTGATCACAAGAGCAAGGAGGATGTCACCGAGACATGTTAAAACCTATGCTCTGTGTACGTACCAACGCTTGCAGCCTCAGACAAATCCCCAGCCTGCGAGGTCCGCCGTTAACAACAATCCCCGCAACTTTTTCAGCCTCTCTGTTTACACAAGCTAGAGCTTTCATACATAAAACTCTTAAATGAAAACATTAAAGAGCAGCTGGCGCCTCTTGGAAAACTCATAAAAAATCTGTTTCCAAACAGCGTAGCTTCTATACCATAAATTTCTGTATTTCTCACTCCTCTCATTCTTTATTTCTGGAGACATTTGCCTGAAAACAGGAACTTTGTTTATTAAAGAATTCATCTGCTCCTGCTGCTAATTTCCCACCTGAATCCAGAGTCCCCCGGGTATGACATCATGACTGCAGGCTCTGGAAACGATCATGAAGTCACCAACAGCAGGCTTGGACAGGGGAGTAAACAGCTAGAAGACAGACCTTCCTCTACTGCCAAATCCAGAGATCCTTATCCAGTTTTTCCTGGAGTGATATCCCATTGACTTCAGTGGGATACTGACCAAAACAAGGCCATCAGCATTTGATGTTTTGGCTGTTCCTCCCATCCTTCTCCCTCCTTCATCAGGATCTCACCCCCTGCAACAAGTCTGGGACACTCGCCCTGGCACGATGCCATTGTTTCTCAGCCCTGTGTCCTCGACCAGCTCTCTACAAGTGGAAGGAAGAAAAGCTGGGAGAAAAACATCTCATCTCAAGTGCTGCCTTCCCCACCATGCATTCTAAGACAGCACTGAGCCCTGCATGGGGCCAGCTGGGGGGAGCAGGGCTGCCCCACACAGAGCCGTAGGCAAGAGCAGCAGTACCAGAGGCTGGGGGTGGGCACCTGGAGATGAGTTTCAAACACCTCTGCAGGCAGTCTGCTGGACAGAAAGATGTGTTTCATGTGCAAAGATAGAGAAAAGGAACACAGGAGCTAAAATGTATCCTCCTGTGAGGACAAGAGCACATTGCAAAGATGTTATTTTCAGAACAAATCCAGCAATGTTAATCAGATCTATGTTTTTCACCTCCTGCTCCGTGAAAAGCATGAGAAGATGAATGTAAGCTTAAAGAGCTTCATTAGAACTCTTTTCACGTAAAAAATGTCTGCCACAGTGGGAGCCCTCCCCTGTTGCCACCAGGTGTGCACAGTCAATATAAAGTGTACAGGCCAAATACCATCCTCTTTTCAACCGACATCTTGTGACATCTCTCTGTGTGACTGCTGCAGAGCTTCAACATTGCAGCAGGAGATGTAACAGCCCTCCATGAGCAGCACTCTCCCTCTATCAACCTGTACCAGCCAGCTGCTTGCCTTCCTGCCATCCTGCCTTGGGCCAGGCCAGCCTCTGCCAGGTTATGAAATGCAAATGCTACTGGGCAGACATCCGGAGATGTCTGAAGATCTATATGCCCTTGAGAATGGGATGGCAAAGTGGGAGAGCCTGATTAGGAACAGAGATACTGATGCTGTTTGGGAAAGGTAGAGGCAGATCACAGGACCTTACAGAACTTCCTCAGACAACCCTTTTACACCAAGCTTGAAAGTCTTTACATATATAGTGCTATATCTTCATTCAGGTATTGAGATAATGAACTGAGTACATGTCTCATGCTAGCAGATAATAGTTGGCATAGCAGACAGCAAAGAGAAAAACAACAGATGTGTTTATATTCACAACATAAAATTCCCCTCTTTGCAATGACTTGGACTTGACTAATAGACCACCATGAATCTGCTCCATGGTCACAGTGCTCCACTTGCATGCCCTGAGCTGGACTTGGTGGCTGGGACATGCTGTCTGGAAGGGGATGAGGCAGTGAGCCCAGCACAAGCAGCCCCAGGCCACCACCACCTCCAGCAGGTCCTGTGCCCCCTCTCCCCACGAGCGTAGCCTACAGAAACTTCACCATCCAGTTTTCTTCAGTTTAGTTCATTGTTACTGGCCAAACCATTCCAAGTGTTTTCCTTGGAACTCGCCTGCAGTCCCATCATGCCATACTTCCTCTGCATAGAGTAGATGTTATTTACCAGTTCTGATTATTTTGGAGAGATGTTCAGGTTTTTTGAGAAAAGGATAATATATCGAAACTGATTGTATTGGCTGCTTTACCTATTTTTTCTGGATGACTCTCACTTTCTTTGTATAAAATATGAGATATGAGCCCAGGCAACTTTTCAAGAAGGGCACAATGCCACTCTCACATGCAACTTATATAACGGAGCCGTCACCTCTGCTGTGCTAAGCATACAGCTCAAGGAAATATAGGCTCACTGGAGAGAGGCATCCCAGCTCTCTGGTCAGTCACCCAGAGCACATCCAACCAAGTCAACAGAAGCTTGGTCCAAAACAATTAACAGCAGGAAGAGCTGATAAAGCTCTTTCGGCTGCTATCTACGCCCCTAACCGATCACCTGATAGTATGACTGAAACCTGACAAAGAAGGGTTACCTTCATTTCTTGAGGAGACCTTTGAGAATACAGGCAAAGTGTAAATATTTTGGTGCAAGTGTCTCTGACTCATCGTGTCATCATTGTATTTCTCAGAGCCACTGGCTTCATCCTCTATCCTCAGCCCATCCCTTAGGACAGTTCACTCCAGGAGCTCTGCATTTTCTCATAATATCCCTAATATGCTCTATTAGAATTGGCATTGTTCACTAAGGAGAGAGAGGGAGAAGAGCCCTCCCCCCTTCTGCCTTCCAACTCTTGTTTTTCCATTTCCTTACTTTCAAATTGTAGTATAGCAAATGTTCAAGGTCTTCCTCCCACCTGCTTCTCCAAGGCGGTTTTAAATTAGCCATGATTTCCTTCTCTTCTCAGCTTCTCATTTTTTCCAGAGCCTGTACTATCAAAACCTAGCACCCTCCTTCCCTTTTTGTTATTCGAGACAGCCAAGCATCATACTGTTCATTCATTAGGACACTTCCGCCCACTCCACAGATCCAGAATTCTCCACCTCTGCTCTGCATAAATGCTTTCATCCACATTAGTCTAGCTCTTACTTCCAGCAGCTGCTTTTTACTTTTTTTTGTCTTTTCAGTGAACAGCCCTTCCCAATCCGCAGGGCTGAAGAGTCCTTCTGAAGCGAGTGCTTTCCTGCAAGGAGGATAGACCATAGCAACAAAAGCAAAGTTTGCTTGCTGGAAAGCTCATTTGTTCATTCTAGTATTAAAAAAAAGAAAAAAGAAAAAATTGCATCTACGTCCAAGCAGGTCCACCCTGGCCCTGTGCTCTGGGTACCGTTACAGCAATGAAAATTACAATATCGCTGATATTAATAGCAAGAAACAGCATCAGCTCAACACACTACAACTCCCTTGCTCCCACAGTGCTCTCCAAATGACAAGAGAAACTTCAAATTAAGCACAGAAGACCCTTCCCCTAGAAGGAAGCTGGGCTGTCTGGCATGGGCTGGGATGTAATGAACCCCAGCTGCTGAAGGCCATGGGGTCCATGTGTCCGAAACTGGCAGCTTCCCCTGGTATCAGAAAAGACCTTGGGAGAGAAGGTCCCCTGCCTAGCCTCAGAGCAAATTGACCACATCACTTTACCAGAGCCTTTTTGCTTCTCATCTTTGCCCTGAACAACCTTGGAGGCTCACAGACACCTCCCACCTCCTACTTCTCTCCCATCTCTGGATTTTCACTCTCCAGACTCTTCTCAGCTCCTCAGTTCATTACTGCCGTTCCCACACAAGGATCCAGGAGCCATAAACAGATTAACCTGTGGAAGATCTGAAACTGTCCCAGCTTTAAAAAGCCACAAATTTACTACAGTCTGTGAGTGACGCGCAATGCTACCGCAGCAGCAGCATGTTTAGCCTTGAGTATTACAGGGGCTAAACTTGTGTGACTTTTAAAATCCCATAGTGCATGTGTGACACAGAACTGTTACGCTGCAATTTACTCCAAATTACTGTTCCATTTATCTACCCAGAGTCTTGGCATCTTGCTGCCCCTACACTCCTAGATCACTCTTTTAACTCTCATTATACTCTTCTCATTTAATTTTCCAGCTCTTCAAGCAAATCCTCATAGTAATGATGTCTGCATATCTCTGTATTCTTATTTTCCAAAATGCTGCCCCCACCTCACAATCATGTTAGGGCACAGAGCTGAAATCCATGCCAGAAAAAGCAACCAACATTGTTCTGGTGCACGCAACAGTCAGCATGCCCTGCCAGGGAGCCCGCAAATGTGTTATTCATATCCCAAGTTTCTTGGCCAGAACAGTCCTGTTGCTTCTCTTGTCCAAACCACAAAGACAAGAACTTCCAGTCTTTCCAAAATCTCACAAATTGTGGGATCAACATGGAGATACAGAAGGGAAAAGCAGAAAACTACCCTCGCTTACATGCAATGAATAGCTGCAACACCACAGTTCCCTTCTTTTTTCTGCTTGCCTGCTGCACTGCTTTGAAAAATCCTTCTCACTGTAGGCTTTTGTCCTCCAGGTTAGGGGAGCAGAGGCGCACAGCACTGCGCACTAACTCTTCTCTGATGCTGAGTGGTGACCATACACTTCAAACCCATGGCATGAGAGCTCTTGCAGCCACCCAGCCACAGGCACCAGACACAGCGCAGAGATACATCTGCCCAGGGCTGGCATCTTTGATTTAATGATTTATTTTGAATACACTGTTCTCCTTGCACAAACACCTTTCCCCACAAGGACCCATGACCTTTGCACTTTTCTGATGACTTCATCCACTGCACTCCGCTCCCACAAGCTGTAGGTCAAGTATCAGGTGACGGGCTTGACCCAAGCTGTCTGACAAAGGCTTCTCATCTGCTTGGCATGGCATTCTGAGAAATCGATTCACAGGAGTGTCAGTGCTGCATTACATTCAGTTGTGCTTCCCAGGCAGCCCATGAAAGACATTCTCACCTCACCTAAGGTGGGCTTATTGACCCATTCAGCAGAAACTCTGACACTGAGCATCCTTCTCACTTCCACACTCTCTGGAGGCAAACCTTCTACCTGGCCAGAAGCCTGATCCCTAGTACAAAAGAGAATGGTTTCAGTTTTGCAAAATTGCCTTCCCAACACTTTCCACAGGCACTTAATTCACACTGCGCTTCCTCCCAAGGAACGGCAACGCCGCCTCATCCCAGTCCCAAAGGACACTGCAGCTGCTGAGTTCTTCAGCACTAGTAGGCCCATGGAGGCAGGTACAGACACACCTAGAAATGTGCCACTGCCAGCCAGTGACACCTATTTTCCCAGTTTCTTAAACCTGTACAATCTTCCAGTCTTTTCCCCACCCACCAGCCCTGGTATGATTGAAGATCTGTTTGCTGTAAAGGCCAGTAGATCAGCAAATGTTAAAACGGAAGCCTACAGATGCTTTTGGCGCTAATATCTGAATAAAACAAAGGCTTAAACAAGGCTAGACATAGATCAGCTGAGGATCAGACCAAAGATAGAAGAACTTTTTGAGTACTTTGAATATTTCAAGGTACATCCGTCACTAACTGAAGACAGGCTTGGTTCATTGTTCAAGATACATTGGAAGTAATTTGCAAAAGTGAGTATGAAAGCTGAAAACACCATGGAAATGTGCTCTGAATGACTGCACTATCCTGACTGTGGAGGGAACTCAGCATAGGGAGACATAAATATATATGTAAAGTCAGTTCAGAGCTGGCTGGCTGCTTCCAGCTCGACTGCAGTGCCCCAGAAAGCACCATTCTGGGACATCCGGAGATGATGGAGGCTCTCTGATATGAAAATAACTTTGTAGTGTTGCATTTGCGGTCCACAGAGTCCCTCTCAGTAAAATTTCACCTATGCATGATTTTTTCAAAGCTGAGATTTACATTCAGCATATGTTCCGACTGTTGCTTCACAGTGCAGATGTTTCGTTCACACCTTTTTTGGGTGCATAGAAGTACCCCTAGGCACAGGTCTCCTCTGTCTCCTCAAGCATCTGAAGCATCCACGTGCTGTTTCACCCCATTGGAGCCCTGGCACGGCGTGCCTCCCAGCACTGAATGCCAGCCCATCCGCCATGCAGTCTGCTTGCAGAGATAAATGCCTTGGCATTTTGAGACAGAGCCTTGTCAGTTAGCCCAATAAAAAAAAGCCCTACATTCATTTATTTCGCTTGCAGGCTCACTGCTTAGTCAGCTGTTAAAACAACGTGTAAAACCTTTGCTAAAAGAGCTGTGGTAGAAAATAGCTGATCAGTAAGTCTGAAGTGTCAGAGCTGTCTGGGTAGGTGGAGGCACTAACAGGAAAGCAGGAAACCCAGTCTGTAAGCTTAGAGCTTGTGGAAAGGAAACAGTTTCCATTCAGCACAGAGATTGCAGAGCAACACTGTCATGAGGGCTGGAGGCAGCCAAAAGTCATTTTCTCTCTCCCAGTTTAATGATTTCTGGTTGCTGCAGCTCGGCACTCCTGGGAGGAAGCGTGGGCAGCCTGCACTTAATGCTGCTCATTGTTCTGACTATTACAGTACGGGGAAGGGAGGCAGAGGATCTATAAACGTATTTCACACAAGTGCATGTGAAATAACCCGAATAAATCACCCTGTGAGCCTTCTTTTTTAACAGCCAGCCTGCTACCTTTGACACCGGCCACAATTAGCACACTAACTTATTTACGTGCCATAAATCCACCGTGCACAAAGACCTGCTGTCCTGACTTTTCACCGCAAACCTGTGAGCTTTGGTTACATCAAGCTTCCCCCTTCCTTACAAAGAGTTTCAGTAGCTTGTGGCAGCGCAGAGGCGGATCGCACAAGGGCTGCATTCTCCTCCATGGCCACCCCTGGGCCCGGTGTGAGGCGGTCTGCCCTGATGAGATCTGGGAATGGATCCCACACATGGATCCGGCTGGAAAAATGAGCTGTGCTGAGGGCTGGGGGTTAGGTCCCCCCGGAGGGACCGCCTCAACACCCCCCACCCTGGCAGCTGCAAGGGAGCTTTCAATTTTAATCACAAATTATTTTCATGGCAGCCCACAGTAAAATGAAAACAAGCATCACAAGGCAAAGAGGCCTTGCTGGGGTTTAGAAGTTTCGTGCTACATCCTTCGGGGGTTCAGTTCCAGGAAAAGCAAACAATCAGCTCAGATGAAGCAGACACAGCTCTGAGCGCTATGAGCACAGGGTGCCACTGGCCCCTTGTGCACTGCAGGATGTGTGAGTGCTCAGCTGTACGCATAGCACTGCGAGCTGTGTCCATGTGTGGCTCATTAAACGTCACCACAGCAGCACAGCACAGCCCTCCCTCTCACTGCCCCAGCAGGCAGATCTCCTGCAGACAGCGCATGCCAGGCCCTGGACACCAGTGGGTAAGCCAGGGGTACACTGTGCAAGGGAAACCAAAACTAAGGTATGCTGGAGCCTGTGGCATGCAAACAGCTTGTTCAGGACAGCACAGACATGGGTGTGCAGACACCTAGCAGTGTGTCTGTGCTCCCATCCATACAGACTGCAGATC